>JAZDUH010000105.1:4360000-4477500 GCA_036419115.1 Scarus forsteni
CCTGAACAGGAAACTTTTCCAGCTGCAGGACTATCGTCTATCAGCTATGATTTCAAAAACTGAGACCTTTAAACCCTCAGGGTCTCCATAAGGACTGTTCCAGCCAGGTGTCCTGACTTACAGGGGTCAAAGGTCATGACCTCATGGTCGTCCCTAAATGCTGTTTCACCTTCATATGTCCTGATCCACCCTTATGCCTGACTGACTTTGTCCTGCTTATCTACATCAGCAGCTGAGATGTTCTTACAACAGTTTGGACCTGAGGTGGAGAAAGAAAATGGACCAAATCCATCCTTTACTTTTAGAGTCTGGTCAAAAAAATAGGAACACTTGCTCTGATGGTCTGAGTCAAGGTTCTGGTTCTGGTTCTGCTAACGGTGTTTCTGAGCTGGACCCTAAGAGGAGGGTCCGAAGGTAACATGATCATGTTCCTTTAAAACTGCGAGCGGCTGCGCGCACACGCACATGCACGCACACAAAGGCTCTGTTGTTATAAACACAGCCTGTCCCAAGTCTGGCCCCTCTAACTCGCCTCTAACCCGGGTCAAACCCGGTAATATCCCGCACATTCACACAAATAAGGAGCCGCGGCTCGGTGTCCTGGTTAACGGCCGCCTCTCCGGTTACGCTCTCCGGTCTTACCTCCACACTGAACGGCTGCTCCTCTCCGGTAATCACCGAGCAAAGGATCCAGAGCAGCAGGGCGGCGGGACCGAGCCAGCAGCTGCCCGGGGAGCAGCCTCCTCCGCGGGGCCACAGCACCACCATCCTCGGCCCCTCCTCCGTGAGATCACCGAGCACCGGACACCGAGCTACGCGGAGACCATGACGGGGAGCGGGGAGCGCGGAGGGGACGTCCCGGCCTCTGGGTGGAGATCCCCCGGCCTCAGAAGGCAGATCTCCGGCCTCTGCTGGAGCACCGTCCCCGGGAAAAACTCTCCTACGGCCGGGATGAAGAGTCCCGGTCTCCGCTAAAATCCTCCGTTATTCCAACCGTGGGTCCGATCGGCTCGAGCACTGTGGAGCGCGGCATAGGTGCCCGTTTTCTATCTGTTTCCCACACACTGCGCATGTGCAGACTGGCATGGGAGCCCCGTCCTTCTTCATCCAAAATCTCCAATGAGCGAGGAAAAGGCGGGGCTAACTTTATTTACATATTTATTCACATTATGATTATAAATAAACGAATTTATTACAAACCAATTAGACAGAAAAGTGACCAATGGAAAACGAGAGAGCGGGGCTAATTTTATTTACACATTGAGAGCACATTAGAAGACTTATAAGGCAGGGTCGAGGATTTTTGTTGTTGTTGTGTTGTTTGTTGTTTAATCACAAAATTGTAACATATTTAAAAAAAAATAAAAACTAAATAAGAAACCATAAACTATTAAAAAACGAGCCGACCAATAGGAACAGAGGCTGGCAGAGGGGGAGGGTTCAGTCACTGGCTATAAGAAAGTGTGTCAATCAACCTTTTCTGTAAAAATTTAAGGTGATTAAATGATGACTGTCCTGCGAAGTGAATCACTATCAATTCAGAAAAGGACAGAGAGATGTGAAAGAATAACTCTAACACTTGAGCTAAGCTGTCATCAAATGATCTGCCATTTATTGAACTGTCATGAAATTATAACTTTTAAAGAGATGAATGTTTAGACAGTTAACTAGACATAAAAATAAGAATCAGGGAATTTGATCTCCAGTCCACATCTATACAGAATTATCCTCTCTTGTCTAATGACTGCAGGCAAGCAGCTAAGGTGTTTGTGCCACAAAGTTTTTCTTTTTTCTTTCAATAACATACATGCCCATCTTCCAGTAGTGCAGTCTGGTTTATTATAGGGGGTAACTCTGACATACTCTGATGGATGTTTGTCCGCATAGGGCTTCCATAAACTAAAGACATTTTTACCTGATTTATACACCATCCAATGAAAACAGGTAAGACCCATTGATGGGCCTCCACCCACAGGTTGAAAACCACTGCACTAGTAGATTGTATTTGGCGCTTGATCCTTCAAAAATGTTTTTATCATAGAGAATAAGTGATGCAGGAAACCTGAAGATGAATGTATCATTTAGAAACAGTGAGTGAGTGAAACAGCAGCTCATATGGACTGATGAAGAATGTTGACTTTAATTAATCAAAAGGCTGACTCGCCCGTTTTCAAGTCTTGTGTTCACCAATCCGACACATGAGCTATACACATGAGCTATCGAGACATCATTTGAGTTACAAAATCACAGAAAGACGCTTGGCTTCTTTCTGCACACAGAGGAGCAAAAAGACGCTGAGCTAATCGGGAGGAATTTAGTTCAAATGTTTACATGCATCACTGCTAAATGACAGACAACAACGGTAACAGCCACGCTTTGAATGGAAAATAAAAGGCTTATAGTTCACAAAACAGATCCTGGCTGTATCGGACAGTGGAGAATACGTCCCCTTACGCAAAATGGGCCCCTATGGATCATGGTGCCCCATCCACAGCATAGAGAGGTGCAGCACTAGTCTGATGATTGATCACAATGGTTCTCCTACAGTCTGATAATTGATCATGATGGTTCTGCTACAGTCTGATGTTATATCATGATGGTTCTCTTACAGTCAGGTGATTGATCACAATGGTTCTCCTAAAATCTGATGATCGATCAGGATGGTTCTCTAACAGTCTGATGATTGATCCTGATGGTTCTCCTACAGTCTGGTGATTGATCACAATGGTTCTCCGACAGTCTGATGAAAAATCATGATGGTTCTCCTACAGTCTGATGATAGATCATGATGGTTCTCCTACAGTCTGATGTTTGATATTGATGGTTCTCCTACAGTCTGATGAAAGATCATGATGGTTCTCCTACAGTCTGATGATTGATCAAAATGGTTCTCCTACAGTCTGATAATTGATCAAAATGGTTCTCCAACAGTCTGATGATTGATCATAATGGTTCTCCTTAAGTCTGATGATTGATCATAATGGTTCTCCTTAAGTCTGATGAGTGATCAGGATGGTTCTCTGACAGTCTGGTTATTGATCATGATGGTTCTCCTACAGTCTAATGAGAGATCATGATCGTTCTCCTACAGTCTGATGAGTGATCATGATGGTTCTCCTACAGTCTGATGTTTGATATTGATGGTTCTCCTACAGTCTGATGAGAGATAATGATGGTTCTCCTACAGTCTGATGATTGATCATGATGGTTCTCCTACAGTCTGATGTTTGATCATGATGGTTCTCCTACAGTCTGATGATAGATCAAGATGGTTCTCCTACAGTCTGGTTATTGATCATGATGGTTCTCCTACAGTCTGATGATAGATCATGATGGTTCTCCTACAGTGTGATGAGTGATCATGATGGTTTTCCTACAGTCTGATGTTTGATATTGATGGCTCTCCTACAGTCTGATGATAGATAATGATGGTTCTCCTACAGTCTGATGATTGATCATGATGGTTCTCCTACAGTCTGATGTTTGATCATGATGGTTCTCCTACAGTCTGATGATAGATCATGATGGTTCTCCTACAGTCTGATGATTGATCACAATGGTTCTCCTATGTCTGATGTTTGATCCCGATGGTTCTCCTACAGTCTGATGATAGATAATGATGGTTCTCCTACAGTCTGATGTTCGATAATGATGGTTTTCCTACAGCCTGATGATTAATCACAATGGTTCTCCTACAGTCTGATGATTAATCACAATGGTTCTCCTACAGTCCGATAATTGTTTGTGACGGTTTACCTAGAGTCTGATGATTGTTCAAGATGGTTCTCCTACCGTCTGATGATGATCACAATGGTTTTCCTACAGCCTGATGATTGATATTGATGGTTCTCCTACGGTCCTATGTTTGATCTTGATGGTTCTCCTATCATCTGATGATTGATCACAATGGTTCTTCGACAGCCTGATGATTAATCACAATGGTTCTCCTACAGTCTGGTGATTGATCATGAGGGTTCTCCTACAGTCTGATGATTGATCACAATGGGTCTCCTACCATCTGATGATGATCACAATTGTTTTCCTACAGTCTGATGATTGATCATGATGGTTCTCCTACAGTCCTATGTTTGATCTTGATGGTTCTCCTATCATCTGATGATTGATCACAAGGGTTCTTCCACAGTCTGATGTTTGATCACAATGGTTCTTCTACAGTCTGATGTTTGATCACAAGGGTTGTTCTACAGTCTGATGTTTGATCATGATGGTTCTTCTAATGTCTGCTGATTGACCATGTTGCTTCTCCTACGCTTTTATTATTGATCATCATAGTTCCCCTACAGTTTGATGTTTGATCATGGTGGTTCTTTAGGATGATCATGTGACTCGTGGTCCACAGGTTGAGAAAGTGTGAGGTAACAGATGGCGCAGACACATTTACTCATGATGTCTCTACAGGAAGTCCACCTGCTGCTCTGACTCATCATGCAGAGCTGAATTCCCTGCCTCTTTACAGTAACAGTGTGTTTAAGTCAGATCTTCAGCTCCTGCCTCCAGAGAAATCCAGATTCAGCTCGCCTGTCTTTGAGCAGTTTGTCATTGCTGAAGCTGACAGGAAGTGCATGTAGAAATGCTCTTACTTTCACTATTAAACACACCCCTGAGTCCAACTGATGTTACTTTGATTTGGCCAAACATTTAAGTGAATTGCCGATCACGATCATTCAGGATTTTATTCCGACCACATATCTTCCTCAAAGTCGATGGTTCCCCACTATCCTTCCAGTTTTTAATAATGTGTTTTAGTAGTTTCTTCAATCTCCTTAGATGTTTTCCTGCTTGATGCCAATGATTTGACCCTTCTTATACAGACTAAAACCTTTCCCACGACCACAGGATATGTCTTTGACATGGTTGTTTAAGAAATGAGAAGCTGCTCATTGCATCAGCTGGGGTTAAATAACTTGTTTCCAGCTGAAAGATAATCACCTGTGCAGTAATTATCCTCTTACTTTTTTCTTAGTTAAATCTAGGTGGTGACTTTTTTGGGGGGGAAAGCTGTATACATATACAGTATATATGTATATGTGTGTGTGTGTGTGTGTGTGTATGTGTGTGTGGTTGTATAGATTGATATACACTGTGCTGCATCATGGTCTGAGTGGAAGTGTCTGCCTGGCCCTGTCTCCCTCTCTTAGCGATATTAAAGGATCATTTCACTGATTCACTGCAGAGCTCCTTGAATCTGTTGGCTCTGCACCGTCTCCATCTTTGTTCTTCAGAGGGAATCAGTTTCTGCTCCATTAGTCTGATTGGTTTGAACTGAGACCATCAATGTTTCCAGCCAAGAGGGGCAAACCAGCCAGGAGGGAGCCGCAGATATCCATCTTTATCCATCTATATCCATCTACATATATATGTATATATATATATATATATATATATATATATATATATATATAGAGAGAGAGAGAGAGAGAGAGAGAGAGAGAGAGAGAGAGAGAGAGAGAGAGAGATAGATATAGATATAGATATGTATGTATATATGTATGTATGTATAGATAGATAGATAGATAGATAGATAGATAGATAGATAGATAGATAGATAGATAGATAGATAGATATGTAGATATAGATAAGTATAGATAGGTAGATATATGTACAGATGTGGACAACATTTTTAAAGAAGGAAAACCCAAATTGGTTACTGAAATAACTTGAAACTGCAAGAAAATCATAATGAATAAAAAAAATACTTGAAATTAACTAATAAAACTTAGACACTGCTTTTTTTGTGGTTCAACAGAATCATGGTGTGATGATCAGTCAGTCTGCCTATTTAAAGGCTGAAAAGTTGTCACTGTGCTGTTTGGTAACATGGGGTGCACCACACTGAACATGGACCACAGAAAACTAAGGAGAGAGCTGTCTCAGGAGATCAGAAAGAAAATTATAGACAAGCGTGTTAAAGGTAAAGGCTATAAGACCATCTCCAAGCAGCTTGATGTTCTGTGACTACAGCTGCACAGATTTTTCAGAAGTTTAAGGTCCTCAGGACTGTAGCCAAGCTCCCTGGACGTGGCTGCAAGAGGAAAATTGATGATGAATTGAAGAGACGGATAATATGAATGATAACCAAAGAGCCCAAAACAACTTCCAAAAAGATTAGAGGTGAACTCCATGGTCAAAGTACATCAGAATCAAATCACACCATCCATCAATGTTTGAGCCAAAGTGGACTGAATGGAGGACATCCCTGTCGAAAGCAAATCTTAAAAAAAACAGACTGGAATTTGCCAAAATGCATTTTGTCAGGCCACAAAGCTTCTGGGAGAATGTCCTTTGGACAGATGAGACAAAGCTGGAGCTTTTTGGCACGTCACACCAGCTCTATGTTCACAGACACAAAAATGATACATACAAGAAAAGAACACTGTACCTACTGTGAAACATGGAAGAGGCTCAGTTATGTTCTGGGGCTGCTTTGCTGCATCTGGCACAGGGTGTCTTGAATCTGAGCATGGTAAAATGAAATCTCAAGATTATCAAGGCATGCTGGAGCGAAATGTGCTGCCCAGGGTCAGAAAGCTCGGTCTCAGTCACAGGTCATGGGTCCTCCAACAGGATAATGACCCAAAACACACAGCTAAAAAAAACCAAGAATGGCTCAGAACAAAACGTTGGACTATTATGAAGTGGCCTTCTATGATCCCTGATCTAAATCCTGTAGATGAATTTGTGTAGGAGAACCGTGAGGAGTGGGCCAAAATACCTGTGGATATGTGCAGAAGTCTCACTGAGAGTTACTGAAATCACCTGATTGCAGTTCAATCTATCAAGAGACTGTTTGAGTTATAAAATCACACAGAGTGACTGATGGTCCCTCACAGCCTCTGAAATGCTCGTCTGTCTGCATCTTAACGCTCACGGCAAACAGAAGAGCACGTACAGAAGAGCCGAGCCATTTAATCAATCAATCAATCATTCAATTACTTTATTGTCATTGCACATGTCACAAGTACAGAGCCACAAAAATTTTCTTCACAGCACAACCTGTCCAAGAACATACAAAGACAGTTACATGCATGGGAGAGACTGGATTGGGTAGGCCCTCGGGTCGCCAGGAACAGCATCCCGTTTTCTTAGATAGGAAAAGAAGACAATTGGAAAGGAGAGGAGAAAAAATTGCATTATATATATCTATATATCTATATATCTATCTATCTATCTATCTATATATATATATATATATATATATATCCTGTCAGCAGATCACAGGTGCAGGGCTGTGATCTGATTGGTTAATGAGCTTACGGACAGTGGACCTGAAATCCTGTCTCAGTCTGCGTTGGTTTGACCTGAGCATCACTCTGGAGAAAGAGGATTCACACTACTAGGGGGAAGAAGCATGTGGACCTTCAAGTCTGATCATGTCTGCAGCTGATGATGGACATCACTGAGGACTCTGATGATCACAGAGACGATGAAGGTTCATGGTGTCATCACCTCCATGAAGATTTAAGCTCCTGTCAGGATGGAGGTGGTTGGAAACCATCAGCTCCATAACCTGCAGTGAGTCTTCGGGCAGTGTCAGGTGGTTCCTTCCTCCACTCTTGGAGGAAGTTTAAGAAGACCCAGCCCTGTGACATCACCTCAGCTCGACCAATCAGAGGGAAGATCAGGTCATCATGGAGGATGGTCCCTCTTTCCTGTGGGGCGAGTCTGAAGATCCACTAGACCAAAGCCAGAAGGATCTGATCTGGACCAGCATTTTTAGCAGTTTGAGAAGCAGCTTGGATGTTTACAATCTGACCTGCAAACAAACAAACAAACAAACAAACAAACAAAGCTCCACATGCTGATGTGTGTGTATTCAGTCTGTTTTTCTCTTTGTTTGTGTGTTTGATATTTTCTTTGACTCTTTTTTCTTTACATTGCTTTTTTGTTTGTCTCATTATTTGTTGGTAGCTTAAATTGTCTGTCTCTTTGTGTGTTTGTTTGTCTTTTATTTCTTTACATTGCTTTTTTTATTTGTTTGTCAAATTATTATCCTCCGCCAAGGAGGTTATGTTTTCGGGAGAGTTTGTCTGTCTGTCTGTCTGTCTGTCTGTCTGTCTGTGAACAAAATAACTCAAAAAGTTCTGGATGGATTTTGATGAAATTTTCAGGAAATGTTCAGCATGGGAAAAGGAAGAACTGATTCAATTTTGGTGTTGATCTGGATCACCGTCTGGATCCGCCATGACGAAAAATGTGATTTTCATGAATAACTACTGAACTAAAATAGATATCATTATGAAACCAATTGCTAATGGTATGTTTTCATGGTTAAGGAATCTAAATATTTACATGACATAAAGGTAGGACTAATATTTATGGTAAAAATCACCATAAGGGAGAGGACTGTGGTGCTGGCGGAGGTCGGCGCTCTCCGAGTGCTTTTCCAGTTTGTTTATTTGTTTGTCTCTTTGTGTGTTTATTTGTTTGTTTGTTGGTTGATGCTGCAGAGTTGTCCGAGTGTTTCTATCTCTGCAGTGTCTGTGTAAATGCTCCGCTGCGGCTTCCATCTCATTATCTTAAGTGTTTATGGGGTGTGTGTGTGTGTGTGTGTGGAGGGGGGGGGGGGCATGCACTCTTTCCTAGTGCATGCTGGGAAAGAGGTGCTGAAACAGTGAAGTGTCAGTTTGATGAAGACCAGGACTACCTGATGAAAGCGGTCTGAGGATCAGAGGATGCTGTTGGAACAGCTCCAGTCACTTGAGGATAATGATATAAATGTGATATTTAAGGAGAACTAAAAGAAATAAGACCCTGAATCAACTTAATGCACAGCCACAAAGGGACGTGGGCAGACTGCAAGAATAACTGTACACAAAATATATTTATGAAATAATCACCATCTTCATCTTTATAATAACTACTAAGTAATATACATCATATGATGCAGAGTAATATGAATTAAATATGTTATCAGAGTATTTGTCATTCATTGAGTTTTTAAATAGCTTTAGGTTGCTCTCTGCAAAGACAACAGTATAACCCCTCATTACAAATAAAAATAAACTATTTATATATGTATGTTCAGAGCAACAGCCCTGTCTGACTCTCAAAGATTGAGTTTTGATAAATTTTTCATGTCTGTTAAAAACACTGTGTTGCAGTCACAGAGATTCTTCTGTTTGACTGACCTTTATTATCTATAATTATTAATTATCTGGTGCCAGATAATCATGTATTATTTTTATATTATTAACATGACACATATTTGGCCATTTCATTAGGAACATTCCAGGTTATTATCATCATAGCTGTTAATGTAGATATTAGCACGATCCTTCTATCCATGGTTGATACACCTACAGTAATCATTTTTAGCACCACATAGGCATGAGGTCCCTCTTAAAAATGGGATGTCACATCTCAAGAGGTCTAACTTTAATAAATTTATACTTAACAGCGAGAAATATGGTAGGGATGCACTTGTGGTCTGGGCACCCATGAGTTCGTCACTTCCATAAATTATTTTTTTCAGTAAGAATATCATCGATTATACTTCTATAAAATGATCAACACAAGCATTCAGACACGAGGACCCTCCTGAAATACAGATGTAGCATCTCAAGAGACTAACCTCTAATACATTTGTTTTCAGCAGAAACAAATTGATGACCACAGGTCTGTGGTTCATGGATCTGTCACTAACTTTAGTTTTTACTTTAGTCCACTTGTCTCCTCTTACCTCCCTTTCTTTGTCTTCACACCCAACACAGCATCGTGTGGATTTGCTGTTCATATGCTATCATATGTCTGATAATTCTTTATTATTCATATATTATTAATTGTCTGATGTTAGATAATCATTATGTTTGTAAGTTTGTCAGTATTTTGCCTACAGAGGTGTTTGCGTTTATATTCGACAGCCCATCAGCTCTGATGAAGTGAACGATTCCTCGTGTCTCTTCCTCACTTTTCTCTTCCAGTTCCTCTGACGGCAGAGCAAGAATGAGAGGAAACGACAAGAGTGAAGGAAGTAAGGATGGATGAAGTTATGCCTGTGTTGTGGTCCAACGGCGCCACCTTCTGTCCTTAGTGTGACACTTCCATGAGGTCACGTCAGACATCAGGTGTGTGAGCGGTGATTCACACTCCAGATGGAAACATCACAACATCCATCCAAACAGTTCATTAACGTTCCCCAAATCACAGTGTGCCCTGATTTTGAATTTGTTGAATTGGACATCAAACTGAAATCAAAACTGAAACGTCCATGTCATCTCCTTATGCTCCATGTCCCTATGCTTTTGCCATATGTTTGTAAGCGTGCACGAGTTTGTGCGTGCATGCAGAGCCGTCTCTACCTAATGTGGGGCCCTAGAGGTTTTATATGATTACCCTCCCCTCCATCTGCAATTTAAATATGCTTACATAAGAAATCAAATAACATTGTTTAGTCCACTTGTCTCCTCTTACCTCCCTTCCTTTGCCCTTGCACCCAGCATCCTGTGGATTTGCTGTTCATCATGAGACTGGGATCCACATTCAAGATTTCCTGCTGCTTAACAGAAGGTTTTTTCTTGCCATGATGGAGGGATCCATGATTAGCTATATGGATTCATGATGGGTGTTGGATGTATATATTTGTATATACATATATATATGTATATGTGTATTTATATGTGTCTCTGCATGTATGTGTATCTATTAAATGAAGAGTTTTATGCACTATTGTGAAGTGCCTTGAGATAACACTTGATAAGAATTGGCGCTATACAAATAAAGATTGATTGATTGAATAACTGTATATGAGCTACATTTACTCTGTGCAATAACTGTACATTAGCACAGCCCTTCTCAACCTTGGGGTCCCGACCCCAATTGGGGTCCCGAGATGATTTCTGGGGGTCGCCAAATCATTTAGGAAAAATATAAATGCGCAAAATTAATGTGGCATCCGACCGAACGTTAAAGGACAACAAGTGATTGGTCTCAAACAGGCATTTTATGACTCAAAATCAATTACTGATTTGTATATGCGACATACGTTTTATAGATCGGGTGTTGTTTCAGCACCGCGGACAGCGAATTTTCATTACGTTCCGGGGGAGGGGGGTCGCAGACAGTACTGAACGTTAAATTGGGGGTCGCGACTTTGAAAGGTTGAGAGCCACTGCATTAGCATTTCAATCACTGAGAGCTTTTTTATTTCAAGAGTTAATAGTAATGACTCGTTTTAATTTAATTATACAGAAGGTGAATTTGTGTGTGTGGATAGATAGATAGATAGATAGATAGATAGATAGATAGATAGATAGATAGATAGATAGATAGATAGATAGATAGATAGATAGATAGATCTCTCGATAGATCTCTAGATAGATAGATAGATCTCTAGATAGACAGATCTCTAGATAGGTCTCTAGATAGATCTCAAGATAGATAGATAGATCTCTAGATAGATCTCTAGATAGATCTCTAGATAGATCGATCTCTAGATAGATAGATCTCTAGATAGATCTCAAGATAGATAGATAGATCTCTAGATAGATAGATCTCTAGATAGGTCTCTAGATAGATTTCAAGATAGATTGATAGATCTCTAGATAGATCTTAAGATAGATAGATAGATCTCTAGATAGGTCTCAAGATAGATCTCAAGATAGATAGATAGATCTCTAGGTCTCTAGATAGATCTCTAGATAGATAGATCTCTAGATAGATCTCAAGATAGATAGATAGATCTCTAGATAGATAGATCTCTAGATAGGTCTCTAGATATATAGATAGATCTCTAGATCTCTAGATAGATAGATCTCTCGATAGATTTCTAGATAGATCTCTAGATAGATCGATCTCTAGATCTCTAGATAGATAGATCTCTAGATAGATAGATCTCTAGATAGATCTCTAGATAGATAGATCTCTAGAAGCTGAAGCTGAGGTGGGAAAGATAATTAGATCTCTTGAATCCTCAAAAGCCAAAGATGCTTATGGGCTGGATAGTAACCTTCTAAAAACAAATGCCGACCATTTCATAAAACCACTCACACATCTGATCAACCTGTCAATCAGTCAATGCACCGTCCCACCACAATGGAAGGTTGCTATGGTTACACCTATCTTTAAATCGGGTGCCAAAACTGATATGGAAAACTACAGGCCCATAAGCATTCTCCCCATTATTTCTAAGGTGGCTGAGAAGTGGGTTGTCAGTTTAATCACTAAACACCTGGGTCACACCCCTCTACATCCCATGCAGTTTGGTTTTCGAGCCCTGCATTCAACAGAAACAGCCACCTGCGTGCTCACTGAAAAAGTGAGGCATTTATTGGACAGCAGTCCCTGTGCCATGGCAGTGTTTCTTGACCTAAAAAGAGCTTTTGATACGGTGGATCACCAGGTCCTTCTGTCTAAACTATCCCACTTTAACTTCTTTACAGAAGCTATTCAGTGGTTCAGATCCTACCTATCAAATAGAAAACAATGTGTCTGTGTCAGTAATGTTAAATCCCCCTATCTCGGTTGTTCTGTTGGAGTTCCGCAGGGTTCCATACTTGGGCCATTATTGTTCTCTTTGTATATAAATGATTTACCAGATGTGTGTAACACTGTCCATTTCCAGATGTATGCAGATGATGCCGTTGTTCTCACTCATGGTAATAGCTATAGTGATGTGTCTAAGACGCTAACATCTGTCATGTCCAATGTTCAAGAATGGCTCACTGCCTCATGTCTGTACCTAAATACGCAAAAAACTGTTTGTATGGCTTTTTCTAAAAGATCTGTTACTTTGCGGAGCTCCAATGTATTTCTGAGGGGGGAGGAACTCAGTTTGGTGACAGAGTTTAAGTACCTCGGAGTCATTCTAGATTCGACCCTATCCTACAAAAAGCACGTGAAAAAAGTAAGCAGAACAATTAATTTCAATCTGAGCAATTTCAGGCAAATAAGATCTTCACTAACTGAAGAAGCAGCAAAAATATTTATGCACTCTATGATATTCTCACATATTGAGTATTGTCTCACAATTTGGTCTTTTACGGGAAAAACCATACTCAAACCAATTGAATCTCTCTATAAAAAAACCCTGAAAACTTTCGACAAAAAATCGTTCTCTTATCATCACTGTGACATCCTTACACGTCATAATCTACTGAGCCTTGACAGTCTCATCACGCTTAAACTTGCGTGTTGTGTATATTAGATTGTGAACGGATTGGCACCCCCACCCCTGAGTCAGTTTTTGAGCGTAAATCCTGGGTCCCAACACTAGAGCTACTACAAGAGGAGACTGCGCTATCCCAGTTAGCCGCACCTCCTTCTCACAGTCTGCTCTGTCAGTCAGAGGCAGCAAAATCTGGAATGGCCTGCCAACTTCCATAAGAGATTGCTCTTCCTTTCTTATATTTAAAAGGCATTTAAAAGACTGGAATTGTTAAATATATGTATTTTAGCTCCCCGTGCCGCTGCGCATGTTCCCTAGTGGACATGCGCAGTGGCATGGGTAAACCATAAGAAGCACTGCAACACTTTACAAGGTACTACTATGGTTCCGTTGTGTTTCTCAACCCATCTTAGCACAACTCCAACAAGAAACCCTGCTCTGGTCTTTGCATTGCTGCACCTTCATCTCAATTACTCATCCCTGACAGTTCATCATGTTTTTAATTGCTGGTTAATTGATATGTTGTATTTTTTACCTTAAATTTTATCTCTCCAATGTATCTTTATCTCTCCTATGTGTCTTTATCTCTCCTATGTATCTCTTTTTTGTAATGTTTGTCTTTGTTTGTTTTTTTAATTATGTACTATGACCCTTGTATGTCTCAATGGCTCTTAACACGATGCCAGAGGACTTCAGTTGGAAACTTCCCTTTTGGCTAAAACTGGCACATTTACAGTAATGTGGGATTGATGTGCGCTGTCCTCTTTAAATAAAATGAAAAAAAAAAAATAGATCTCTAGATCTCTAGATCTCTCTATAGATTTCGAGATAGATCTCTAGATCTCTACATAGATAGATAGATAGATGTTTTAGTTATGGATTACATATATATAAACATTACTAAAACAAAGTCAAAGATCTAATCAGAAGTCAGTACTTTCAGTTTCTCATGAACACTTACGGCTTGTTATGATTTGACATGTCAATATTTTTTAGAGTTCTTTATCTGATTAATGTAAACTAAGAACAGTGGGGGACTCTTCTTGAATCTGCATCTGCATGCCTCAGAGACCCCATCTGCCCCCAACATGGACTGCTCTCACTCTTACCCTCAGGCCGGAGGAACAGGAGTGTGAAATGCAGGACCTCAAGGATGAAAAACTCTCAATGTCTCTCAATGTGTAAATGACAAACACTTTGAGTCTTTAATCTGTGGATAAATTGATCAGCAGTAATAATTATGGTGTTACACATAGTTTCTTGTTTTTTTGTTTTGTATCATAATACCATACTTAATGTCTTTGTATTCCAGCTTGGGCAAGTGAGTGTCTTGTCAAGATGCCCAGTCTTTAAATGCTCCCCAAAACACTCTGGTATGAATTCAGTTAAAAACAAGCATTCTAAGGTCTCAATGTCAGAGTCACAAAAAAAACCACAGTTGTTTTAATCGATGTTGAATCTTTGTCTTGGAAATTCAGTACAAGGATAGATATCATGTACGGTTTTAAAATGTGTTTCTTTAGTTTTTGGTGATATCAGCAGAGTGAGACATTGGTTCTTGTTCTGATTAAAAATCTCTTTAGGATAATCTTGTAACAGATTTTTTCTTTTAACAGTAAAGGTGAGAGATTAGGTGCGAGGGCCCCACGTATAACTCTGTTAGTACATCTTTTATCTATAATATTCATATCATCTATAAAAGTGGCAGGATCACTGGTATTCTATTGTCATAAAGCAAAAATCCTTTACCATGTTCACCAGGTTTAGTGGGATCGCTTTGGTTATCACTGAGTACTGTTGTTTAGTACACTTCATGTTAAATGCATCAACAAAATCATCATGGTCAAGAAAGTTCCCCTTTAAGTCCATTAGTGGTAGAATCATCCAAATACGGCCCTCCAGCCAGTCACTGTAAAATAAAGATTTTCTATTACATAAGATACGTCTGTTATTCCACATAGGACCAGTGTGGAGTAAAGTTATGACTGTACATTAGTTTCCAGTACATGAACCTACTGATGAAACTTGGACAACTTTACTGGTGACTTGGATATACAAAAGTCAAATTTTAGCAGAAAATCGATTCCACCACATTTCTCAAATATTTTGGAGAGAATATGAGACCAAAATTCTACTGAGTACATATACTCAGCATACTCATATGCTACTACAGTAGCATAAGAGTAGCATTGCTAGCATCTCAAATCAATCTGACAAACCCAAACAACGTATATACTCATCAGGTTTTTCGGCTGATAACGACCACTGGCCATGGTAGTTTCAAAGTAGTTAACTATGTTAACATAACTATACTTGTGCCTGTCTTGGTTATTGCTCACTAAGAAATTTCACATCCACAACATCACAGTATAAAACCTAGTAGGTCTAATAGTTTACATTATAGCTTTTGTTAGATTACATTAGATCATATCACGTACTTTGATCAAGAGTTAGAGGTTTGGTGATTGATTATACATTCATATAAAAAGTACGACACATAATGAAGTGAGACTACATACACACAGGGAGGTCGTTAGCATTATTAGCATGGCTTAGCTTCCATTCCCACCTAATCCAGAAATTTTCACAATAGTGACATTCAAAACACAGATAAGATTAGCAAGACAACCTATTACTTGGTCATAATTATAGTGAACTTCATTAAATTGAACGTTTTTTTATCTGGAGATGCTGCAGGGCCATATAAACTCAGTGGATTTCAGCGTGGGGATACCCACTAAACAGCTAAAACCGGGAGAGGATATGAGGACATGTGAATAAGGTCTATTGTGAATAAAATCTCTAAAATGACATCAGCAAAACAACACCAAAACAAGACACGGACACTGTCATTATTTAAACTTTGTGATTATTTATTGGAATGATTTTAGATTAAATTATGATTTTACGTGGCTTTGAAGGCTTGTCCTAGTCTATGAGTGAGGATGGCAGCCTTCTCCCAGTCTGTTTGTGTAGATGGTGGACTTGTCCCAGTCTACGAGTGAAGATGGCGGCCTTGACCCAGTCCCGTGTGTGGAGAACAGCATGGGTCACAGGGACATCACTTTTCTTGTCTGGACTGACCGTTATGTGGTGGAGACAGTAAAAGAGTACCTTCAGGAGGTCAAAGGTCATTACTGATGGGGTCTTTGTCCTGTTATGGGCATCATGGTGGCTATGTTCCTGAGGGTCTGTAAACGGCTTGAGGAGAAACGGCTGGCAGGTAAACACTCTGTAAGCAACACACCTGAGAATACACCTGTGAAAGAGAGAGACCTTCTTCTTTCAGCCGTGATGCTGCAGTGGTTAACGAGGCTCACCTGTGACAGGTGCTGCTGGACTGCAGAGGTCATGTGCCACACAGTGCTGATCAGGCGCTCGCACCACAGACCACCTGAAACTATGAGATGTCCCCTAAAACCACTGACTGCACATCACAGGCAATATTCAGTGTTCAATAAATGACAAAATCAAAAGGTCATGTTCACCTGCTGCATGTCACACACACACACACACACACACACATACACACAAATACACATAGTTGTGTATAATAGTTACCCATTTGGACTTCTTTTTAGACCAGTAAAGACTCAATATATGATACAATATCTTTTATAGTCAATAAAGACTATAAATGTAAACAGCACGAAATGTAGTCACACATTTAAGCTTAAATGATAACAAAAAATCCTGAGGGCTTCTTTTAACTGTGGCTTCTGTAAACTTGACATTTCATGAACATGACCGATTACTTTCTCAGCATTGACGCCGAAACTCGGTGCTCATTGGTTGATTTACCTGTCCCTCATACGTCACTTCCGGTTCCCAGCATGCTCTGCGGCCCACAGTTTTCTCACTTCTCAGTAAAGCTGGTAAATGTGGCATTAAGTCATAATACATCCGCCGTATGATCGGATTTTACCAGAAAAGTTTCAATCTAAATTTAACTCATATCACACCGTCGGTTAAATTTACTGTTAGCGTCTCTTTGTATAAAAACTGAACGAATACCATTTCTTTCTCGGTTGGTCCGATGGCGGTGAGACTTCAATTGATTGCTACAGTGAGTTACAGAACCTCTACGTTTCTTCTCTCCCCTCCCTCACCGCCGAGCTTCGACCAGCCTTTTGTTTCTTAAAACAAAATATATCTTTAGTTTAATGATTTAGCATTTGAACGTTAAACTATTAATGTAACTGTTCAAATAAATAACTCCTGTTTATTCCTCCATGGTCACCGAGCTGTTGCAGAATGCTTATTGTAGGTTACTTTAACACTTTAAATCAAAAACTTCAATGCAGATGTAATAATTCAATCAAACCATTAACATGTTAAAATTAAACTTGAATTAAATAAATGTAGTACATGATTAAACCTTAGCATATACATGTTAAAATATATTCAATCACTTAAATACAAAGCTTTTTAAAATAATACCTCCGTGTTTTGGTACACCACCAGTGCATTGAACACATCTGCAAGTTTTGCACAGAAATGTTTATGCAAAGGAAGCACAAACCTTTTTGATTTAAAAAAAAATCAATTTTTATATTTTGGAATAAACACACAGCATAAAGGCCAGTGACAGATTGTGTAAAATTTAATTATGTATCATTGCAGGACAATTCCCAACGTACCAACATGAAAAGGCTGTTAGTAATCCAAACTCATTAATGATGTGTTTCCGTTTTAAGATAATTTTGGGGTTATTATTTATTGATAAGAAACAGTGGATTCAAACCCGGGCCTGCAGCAGCATGCTTGAGGCTCATCTGCTATGAGTCTAAACTCTGGACTATGAGCTGAGGCCTATATCACGAAGCAGGATTAATGTCTTAGCGAGGTAACCTCTGGGTTAATTCTTGATTATTGATAGCACGAAGCTGGTTCATTTTCTCATCAGAGTAGATCACCATGGTGACTTACTCTGAATGGCTAACCTGCTCCAGTGCAGGATAAGTTGGTGGATGAATCTGATCCTGTATGATGATCCTCGTACTAGCCAATCAGCTTCTTCCAATCAATGGCCTGCCCTCTCCTGAAACCAGTAGGAGGCGCACAACTCTTGAGACGAGCATTAGGATGATAAAGGTTGACCCACTAGATCAACCTGACGACGCGCTATGAGAGGTACCTGTTCTTGAGGCCCAGAACCATCTATACCTGTGTGATCTATTGAAGCCGATTATTGCAGTTAGAGCGGTGCACTTACTGTCACACTGTCATTTTGCATCGCCCTGCAATATAAACTTCACTTCTATAGCTCCTTTCATACATTCAAATGCACCATAAAGTGCTTGACAAATAAAGGGGATGTAATTCTTATTTGAAACAGCACATTATTCCATTATTCCATCATGTCCATCATGTCATTCCTGCACTTTATTCGCTGTGTTTGAGGTTTTTTTTTTCTGATTTTTAAATTGTTTATTTGGGTCAAAAATCAGCTCGGTATGTTTTCATGATTTCATTGTGGCGATGACTTAAATCTTAAATGTAGCTGATACGACATGAAACAGACCAACCTACCAGACAGTTATGTTTTTGTAGGCTATTTATTTTCTGATCTGATCCCACAACCTCGGACGGAGGATTACATCTCAGGAAATGGGATAATTGTCAGACATGCAACACATTTTTTACAGAATATTGCTTCATGAGATTCATGAGTGTGATCAGTGTCAAATTTAGCCAATAATGAGAAATGTGCGCATTTTCACTGTAAACCACGCATTCTGTCTATGATTGACAGCTGCTACGGTGTTTCGTTTCTCCATTATAGCCTACTGTTTTTTTCATGCCAACATTTCAACTTGATCAGACGCCGCTCTTCACATGTGAAATACTGAGCTGTCTGTGCATTCCCAGCGCTTCTCAGCGTGTTTTCCACTCATGATCTTGAATGGTCAGCTGCCTCTGAGCCCTCTCCTTATACGTGCGCGTTCATGGCTCTTGATGGGACAATCCTGGGTTGAGTTACCGTGTTGATAACTTGCGTCGTGCTATCAATTATCCTGATTGACATTGTTGCGGTTACTCAATCCTGGATAGATGTGAGTTACCGGGAATAAGTTGACCGCGCTTTGTGGTATAGGCCTCAGGTCTCTAACTGAAAGCTTTATCACAGAGGAATGTCTTAAGTCTAACCTTAAAGGTAGAGAGGGTGTCTGCCTCCTGAACTGTGTTTGGTAAATGGTTCCAGAGAAGAGGAGCCTGACAACTGAAGGCTCTACCTCCCATACTACTTCTGCAGACTGATTGTACACGAGCAGGCCAGCATTTAGGGAGGGTTAGAGTTGGAAACGGTTTCCTTTGTCCCTTAGACCAGGATGCTTCACCCTGACTTTGGACAGGATTAGATCGAAGCAGCAGTCTGTTAACAACCTTCAGAGACCATCAGTTACACATTTATTAACACCAACTCCCTGAAGAAGCCCCTGCACATTAAAACTGTTCTTAAACTCTGTGACAACCTGACTGGATGATTCCAGGTCATTAAAAATAATCATCAATCAATTGAACATAACAAATCAGTCCAACACATCCAAACACTGATGAGATCTTTATTTACGAAGACAAACACAGTTCACAGCAGGCCCAGCCGGTACTCCACCATCAGGTGAGGCTCTCCCATCGCCTCGCTCTGGGCAGGGTCTGTGGGCGGGGCAAACACAGAGGGGCGGGGCCAGAGAGGAAAAGAAGGAGGGGTCAGATACACGTGGACCAGTCAATGAAACAGTCAGTGCCTTTTAAGAAACTGGCTGTTCGAGCATTAATCTTGAAATAAAGACGAAGAAATTAAAGGTTCAACTGAGTTCTGATGAACAAAAGTCACGATTAAGACGTTCAACAGATCAACAGGGTTTAAAGGGTTAATGTTTGAAGCTTTAATTAACTATAATTGACCGTTTTCATAAAATAATGACTTATTTTAACCCTGGAAGACCCACCGTTGTGATATACAACATTAGGTTTAGGTACCTCAAAAAACAAAAGCAAGGTGTTTTTCTTTAAAAGACCACATTTACATGATGAGTGAGTCCTGTTGTTTAATCCTGCATTGCCATTGGATGGGTCCGGCCTTTAGGCAATGAAATCACACAGCTTGCAAACTTTCCTTTGAACTCACCTCTTCATTTTACTGGACCCGATTTTTTTTATGTTGATTACAATATCTTTAACATGTCAAGTTTCAGTTTTTATGAAATATATTCATTAAATGGGCTTTTGTGGATGTTATGTCCATGTTGTAATATAACAACGCTGGGTCAGTGTGGTAGCCAAGACCAGCTGCACCTTTCACAGTTCTTCAGTTCATTGGTCTTCTCCCTCATATAGTCAGGTATACTGATAGAAATAAAATGTTTTTGATTGGTTATTCTCATGAATAACTAATAAATGTGTTTCCTGTTATATTCTTTAGAGTTTATACTATCATTGAATAAATCATTTCTGACTACAGTATTTGAAATTCTGTGTCTCAATATTTGAAACAGTATCCATGTCTCATCAGTTAAAATGATTAACAGTGCAATAAATAATGAACTGAGCCTGTTTTTTAGGGGCCTTTGTCCAAATACCAGCCTGTTGCATTACTATGGGAAAATGGTCAGGATTGGTCAGGAATGTGGGGTTGTGAAGTATTCCCTTTAAAGGAGACATATCATGCTGATGCATGATTTAATACTTACATATAATATAATAAATTTGAAAACAAGACCTTACACCCCCTTAATTTTCAAAAAATGAGATATTGTATTTTTTTCTGATATCCTAGAACGAGATTTGATGCCTCTGAAAATAGGTCATTGCGAGATGTCCACGAGATTTCAAACGTCGTGACGACACGAGGTACCTTTCTTTTTATTGGAGTAATCTGATGAAACATTTCCTCCTCTGTGATGTCCGTTAGCCACAAAACCGTCACCGAGGAACACGTCCACCAGCAGGGGTATATAGGTCCCTAGCTCACATTCACTCATTACCAGCTCTGGCCTGTAGGGGGACTCAATACACGGTCGCTGTATTGAGCCTGCTATAAAATACAGTAGAAGAAGAAGGACAGACTGGCTCTTCCCATAGGCTGCGGTCGAAAAGTCATTTTTGCCTAGGAAGGTTCCTAACGGAGTGAAATGAACCGGAAGCAGTTCATGATTAGAGCTGTTCGAATAGTTTAAATGCATAGGAAAGGTGGCTCAATGCTTCCTTTATTATCTCCTTTAGCATAGGATACATCGGACCATCCTTTACGAAAGGAGAGGAGATTATTCTGTCCCACAATTCACCGCGGCAACAGCTTTTATAAACAGCGCGTATTCCGACTGCTTCCGAATTCAACCGAATAATGACGAACAAATCACACAGACCATGTGAGTTACCTCTGCTGTTCATCCTTTCTAAAGTTTATCAAAATGTGCCTTAACTTTCCAGTAGTCTGATTCTCTGAAGAGAGCAGGATATGAGACATTTGATGTTGATTATGTTTTAAACATGCGTCAATATTAATCATTTGTACACCATTAGATTGAGGTCTTAACAGTTTCTGCCTTTCATTCAGTTTATTTATTTTCATGCACTGATTGGTGTTCATGTTGATAATGAGAGGACAGATTTCTGTAAATCCTCACTTCCAACATCAGTTATTCAGATGCAATTTTTACCAGGTTATTATGTTCAATGTTGTCTGACAGGAACAACATTGCCATGATATATGATGCATGATGCATCTTTTGTAGTCCACCTTCGGAAAATTGTAGTTTAACCGCAGCAGTAACATCCGCCGTCACATGATGACGAAGCGTAGTGAAAGTGTAGTCGGATTCTCTCTGCACGGCAGTATTCCTTTCCTAAGTCCTTCTGAATTCTCCTTTCTCCTTTCCTTAACCTCATGACGTTTTCCATCAGGGTTAAGGAAAAGTAGATAGGAAAGGGCTTAGGAGGTGACTATTCGACTGCAGCCATAGACTGTAAAAAACAGGGACGCCATGTTGCTGGGCTCAAATTGATGCCGCCACGAAAACTGCTCCCCCTGGTGACTGGCTGCAGTATAGGTCAAATCTCCACCCCCCCCTTTCATCTGGACGGGCCGAAGTGAAACTTCAAAAAATTAATACACCTCGTAGAAATATTTCTCCCAGAAAAAAAATATTTCTCTAAAGAAAAAAAGTCAGAATTCTGACTTTTTTTCTTTAGAGAAATATTTTTTTTCTCAGTGGCCCTAATCCTCTTCCGTAGATATGAAAGTATTATTGGGCTGCGTTTTTTCCAAGTCCTCTTTTTTCTGAAAAGTTTCTTTTTCATCAGTTATTAGAGTTTAAAAATAACCGCAGTTTCACAATGATTGTGTACGGCGTATGCTGGGGAGTTTTGCGACAGTTTACGACAGCTACGTCGAAATATGGTCCAGATTCTCTACTGGCTGCACAATGGCGGCGCCCTGACGGGGGATATTTTGGCTTTAAATCCGTTACATGGTAGAAGGCGGAGCCACGCTATCCAGTTCTAATAATACATCCATGGCTCTACCCCCGATAGAACTGACCAATCAGAGCACAAAGGGCTGTGACGTGGCAAGGTAACTTTAGGTCAGCCTTGAGACCGAGTGTTTCAACGTGGGCTTCATAAAGGCCTAAAATGAGGATATTGAGAACGCTATTGTGGGGCAATGAAGGAACTAAATGACTTGTACTGAGGGCAGAAATGCTTTACAGGCATCCTAGTCTGGCATAGTGAAAAGGAGAAACAAGCATGATATGTCCTCTTTAAAGATAATAAGTAGAGAGGCTGGATAGGCTAACCAGACACTATAGTGTGAATTTGGTTGAAGGTATACGTAAGACTAGGATATCTTTGAACTGAAACTACTGTGCCTCGGGGCGGAGCTTCTCACCATTCAAGATGTCCTCAAAGCCAATGACATCATCACTTCCTCTGAGCGTGTCCAGAGCGAGGTTAGAGCTCGGCAAGAAGGGCAGCCGCTGGATCTGAGGGGGCAGAGCATCGTTTACAATGTAAGAGAGGGGCGGAGCATCATGATACACATGATTGAGGGCATCATTAATAAGGTTTGAAGGGCGGAGCATCATTACAATGTTAGAGAGGGGCAGAGCATCATCGAATAAGGTTAGGGATCAGAGCCCGTATCCACAAAGCATTTTATCTTACCACTCAGAGGACTCCTAAATGACCTATTCACAAAACTGCTGAGACCAACTCTTACTAAGGAATTCAGAGAATTCTTAGGCTAAAAGAAAGGGACAGGGCTGACCACGTTGCTATGGATGATGCCATGCCTACAGTGATTGGCTGACAGGGAATGTGTCTTTGTGAGAACTTTCTACATAGAAATCACTCAATTTAGAGAAAGGTGTCATGTTGGCATATTTAAATAAAGACCTTCAAATAAAAAATCTAGACTATTGATTAAACATCAAACCCAGAGTAATATACTGACTAGTCAAGTATGTGCTCTGCTAATTTTAAGCAGCTGTATCTGGTTACACGAATAACAGATATACATATCAGCAGCCTCTTAATGACTGGGACTCTGGAATAACCATGGCAGAGAAAACATCAGGCAAAATAAAGCACAAACCAAACTGGAGGCAAGACCAGCCTTTTCTCTTTGCTCAACTTGACCACGAAAGAAAGAATGTTATGAAAGGAAAATTCAGATCTGGCAAAGCCTCTCAATTGAAAAAAAGAAGCAGGGAAACAAATCTGCTTACAAATAAAAGCAGCGTTCCCACTTTTGACCAGAACCACTGATGACTGTGAGAAACGTTGGTTCTCTTAACAGTCTCAGGCAAGGTCCTTGCTAAATGTGTCATCACAAATTTATTTAACATGTGAACTTTTACATTTGTATTTTAATTATTAGGAGGAGGCTCTGCGCTCAGGCCACTGGGTTGCTTCTATTTTTTGGTGAAGTGATTTTACCTTTGACTAATTCTGTTACCATCATTATACCCTCCCAATTGAGGTGGTACCTTTTCAGAAGCTCATTGTTATTGTATCTTTTCAAAATGTTCACGTGATCATGAGGTGGATTGCCAACAGCAGCCTTGCTGAGATTCTTTCTGAATTGGTCTTACTGAGTCCTCTTCAGTACTTCTAACTTCTCACAGGTTTAGGAGCTTTTTTAGCACTAAAATGCTGTGTGACTTACTTTTAGGGGAGAGATTAAGGAGTCCTAACTTTGGGACTGACACGCCCATTATATTTGAGAGTTTCTTCTTAATCGGCAAGTTTTGAGCTACTTTTAGCCTTAAGATGTTTTGTGAATACGGGCTCTGGTTCAGAGATCAGATTCTTTATCTCAGTGAGACTCTACTGGTAAAAAAGTTAAAATGAGAAAATATTTCCTCACCTGGCGAGCAGCTCTGTACTCCATCTGCAGTTTGAGGGGAGCGTGAAGACCCTGAATGTTCCTGAGAGTCGACAGGTTCATCTTCTCCTGATTCAGCTGGAACTACACAAACACACACATGACATACGACTGTAAAAATAAGGATGGCCTTATTTTACTGTCGAAAAAAAGCACAAGCACTGAGCAGCGCCAGAGCAGAACGCTTTTGTTGTAGGAGCATAACTCTGATAAATAAAATAAAAACAACCTTAAAGGATGTGACTCAATAAACACGAGTCAGTGAATCTGAATCTGTTCATGGACCCGCAGGCTCAAGTAAACATTTGAGCACAGAGCAGTTGAGGGCTCAAACTAGCAGTCATATTTTCATCTAAGGCCGAGCGGCCTCGTTTATCACACAGATGGTGATTCTCTGTAAACTCACGTTCTTCTCGCTCAGCTCCAGAGGATGACTCGGCAGCAGCTCGTTCTTCACGCTGCTGAAACTGCAGACACAAAACGATCAGACACCATGACGGTGATTCACTAACCCTCGCCGAAGACAGTATGAATATTAGATCATTTTTTACATCATATTAACTTTAGTGAAAGAATCTCCCCTCCTCAGAGGGAATCTGTCAGTGCTGAAAGTATTAATATCATACTTAGTCAAACCTTCAGGGATGTGAACATAACAGAAAACAAATGAAATCAGATCTCAGATGTATCTGGCCCTTGTACTCCATAAATTCAATTAAATATGTCTTACCCTCAGCAAGCACTTTGCTATGGATCAATAATGGAATTATCAATAAAAATATAACTTTCACATTGTTTTAACTATTAAAGAATATATCCAGTAATACTTTAGTTTTTAGCTCAGCTTTCCTGTGGACAAGGTTTCTCAATTGTTTTGGGAAACTTTTAACCATAATAAATGTAAAATATCTCACCCTCCTCGGAGAGCGTCATGCACGCCGTAGGTGCCCTGTGGGCAGAAACCAGCCACAGGAACACTGTCCTTCAGCTGGGAGCGAACACCTCTGCTGTTCTGTTGGTGAGAGAAAACATTAAATACTGATCAGCCAAAACGATTAAATCATATTATTAATGATAAATCTGATTGTGTTATACAATAAATGAAATATAAAAATACCTAATACTAATGGAATACATTCTTAAAATGTATTCTGTATTATTAATGTAATATGTTATTAAAGCATAGAATTAATGTAACATATTATTAATTTATATTTATAAAACACTGCCTGGTCAAAAAAAACATGGTCACAGACTCCAATATTTTGTTGGTCCGCCTTTAGCTGTGATGATAGTCACATTCTTTGTGCATTATTTTGATACACTTCTGCATTGTCATAGATCTATTTCCATCCAGTGCATTAATTTTTCACCAAGATCTTGTGTTGATTGAGAGTCTGATCACTGCACAAAGCCTCTCCAGCACATCCCAAAGACTCTCAGTGGGGTTCAGGTCTGGACTCTGCGGGGGCCAATCCATGTGTGAAAAAAAAACATAGTGATGGAATAAGCTGGTCCTTTAGTACATTGAAGTAGTCAGCTGAGCTCATTCTATGGGCCATAATGTTGCTGAACCTCGACCAAACCAACTGAAGCAGCCCCAGATCATAGCACTGCCCCCTCAGGCTTGAACAGTAGGCACTTGGCATGATGGGTGCATGACTTCACCTGCCTCTCTTCTTACTCTGTTCCCATCACTCTGGAACAGGGTCAATCTGGACTCATCAGACCACATGACCTTCTTCCAGTCCTCCACAGTCCAATCTTTATGCAAACTGAAGCCTGTTTTTCTGGTTAGACTTATTAGGGTTTTTTTTAAGGTTACACAGCTGTTCAGTCACAATCCCTTGAGTTCCCTTCACATTGTGTGTTTGGAAATGCTCTTACTTTCACTACTACTAAACACAACCCTGAGTTCTACTGTTGTTTTTCTTTGATTTGATTTGGCCAAACGTTAAAGCGATTCACCAATCACCATCATTCAGGGTTTTCTCCGAACACATTTCTTCCTTGATGACGATGGTTCCCCACTTTCCTTCAAGTTTTTAATATGTTGGACAGTTCTCAACCCAGTTTTAGTAGTTTCTTCAATCTCCTTAGATGTTTTCTTGCTTGATGCTAATAATTTGTCACTTCTTAAACAGACTAACATCTTTTCCACGACCACAGGACGTGTCTTTGACATGGTTGTTTAAGACATGAGAAGCTACTCATTGCATCAGTTGGGTTTAAATAACTTGTTGCCAGCTGAAAGATAATCACCCATGCAGAAATTTACCAATAGGAGGCTCGTTCCTGTTTGCTTAGCTAAATCCAGGTGGTGACTTTATTTTTGGCCAGGCAACATAATAGTAAATAATAACAATAAAAATTATTAATAGTAATAATAATAATATATTATTAGATCATATTGCTGATGTTATAAATTCTTATATTGTATTATTAAGGTAATTCTTGATTAAATTATTTAATGTTCATAATTCCTATCATTTTGTTCTATGGCACTTCAGTAAAAACACATCAAATATCTTTACATTAAATAAAAAGGCCTGTTTGGTAACTAAAGGTAATCTTTCTTTTGGAGCTTATCCTTATACCGACCCTAGAACATCCCTGATGATTTTATATGGATAGATAGATAGATAGATAGACAGATGGATAGATAGATAGATAGATAGATAGATAGAAAAATGGATAGATAGATAGATAGATAGATAGATATGATTAAATATTTCTGTGAAGTCTGATTTCTGATCAGATCAAACTGTTAAATCATCTCAGTGACGACTTAAACACTTTATCTTCACATGAGTCCCACGTCATATCAGCATTTAAAGCTTTGTAATTAATTTAATAATTAGAATAACTCACAGTAATCATTTCAACAGATTGCGCCCGCCAGCATCGTTAGCCCCGGATGCTAACTTAAAGCTAACTAGCAATAGCTCGAGTGACTAATCAAATTCACGAGAATGAAAAAACACGATAACGAACGGACTGAATTCAGGTAGGTCGCTTTAAAGGTGAGGTTTGTGTATTCGTGTTTGTGAGTACAAGCTTTCTAATCAAAGAATAAAGATGAAATACTCATTTAATATAACAAAACTTACCATTGTGCTTCCTTCTTTACTTTCTGTTACGGTTTCTGATGTCGCGGATTAAAACACGTCATATCCGGTTCTTCTTCTTCTTCCGCTTCTTCTTCTTCTTTTGTGGTTTTCTTGGCGGTTGGCAAGCAATGAGTTGGTGCATTACCGCCACCACCTGATGTGGAGTGTGGATCCTGATATTTACCCAATCTTAACTTCTCAGCGCATTTATTTCTTTTAGAAATTTGAATAATAATTGATATTCCTTTCTTTCTGAACTTTGTCTCAAAATGTCAATACTAAGCAGACTTTTATGTCTTTTAAGTTTCCTGACCAGTTTCCTTCTTTCTCCCTCATATTTCTCGCACTTAAATAAAATATGTTCCATTGTTTCTAATTTTTGGCAACTGCATCAACCTGTTGGATGTTTCCCTATCTTAAATAATGTGCTGTTCAACCCTGTGTGCCCAAATCTCATTCTTGATATTATCCTTTCTTCATTTCTGTTCCTCCCAGCTTTCCTCACTTCACCAACTTTCTTTTGTATTCTGTAAAACCACCTTCCTTTCCTCTCTTCCTCCCAATGCTTTTGCCATCTTTCCTTTATTCTCTGTTTGATAATATCCCTCTCTTCTGTTTTGCTGAGTTTAACTACTAAATCAGTGTTACTATACTTTGTTGCCTCTTTAGCTTTTTTGTCTGCTAATTAATTTCCGATTACTCCACTGTGCGCTGTTACCCAGAGAAAAACAACATTCAAAATTCAGTGCTAAATATTCATTAAGAGCTGGTCTGAGACCTTCTGAGTCATTCTACCTCTGAGGACAAAGAGGAGAAGATCAGATTAAGTGCCAAAGTGTTCCCTGAACAGATGAGTCTTCAGACATCTCTTAAAAGTAGAAAGGGACTCTGCAGATCGTACAGAGTTAGGTAACTCATTCCACCATTTGGGAACAACAGAAAAGAAGTATCTGGCTAGAGATTCAGAGCCATGTTGGGCTGGGAGCACCAGGCGTCTTTCGCAGGCCGAGCGAAGTGGGCGAGAGGGAGTGTAGACCTGGATGAGGGAGTCCAGGTAGGCAGGAGCCATTTTTGTCACTGTTTTGTAGGCCATTAATATGAGCTTTTGTTGATTTATTGATTTATTTATGTCAAGTGAGATTTTCTACACAGAGGTGTCAGCAGGTTGCAAATGATCAGCTGAGCAGGTGTGTGCAGGTGAAGAAACTCAGCCTGCAGATAAGTTACATAACAGGGCGGTTTTGGGAAGGTTCACCTGAACCCTGAAGGGAGTTCAGGTGAATCATACCTGAGGCCCAGACTCAGAGCAGGTGAGGGTCAAACCAAAGCTCTGAGCAGCTTTAGTTTGTGTGAGGGACTCTTCTTATTTCTGTTTAATTCAAATAATCAATGACTTTATAGTTTTATTTTGAATTTCTCTGATTTGAATCAGCAGAAGATTCTGATTGGATGTCCTGAATTTTGACCTGAAGCCTCAGAAAGTTCGGCCTCACCAGGATGACCCAGCACGTAAAGGTCAATTGAAGGTCATCTAACAGACATTTCAATCCAAATCCCTGAATTATTCTTAATGAAGTTCTCTGTCAGGACCTTCACAGAGAGTCAGACACCCGTTAATGTTGAAGATCAAGTCTTAGGCATATTTCACAAACCTGGACAGGGATTAAACCGGGATGACTGTATCTGAAATTTGGTTTCATGAAAGCGGAGGCACATCAGTTACCATGTAGATTTATTATGTGCAGCCTGTCTGCTCCGGACAGGCAGGTTTACAGTCTGCAGTTCTCACCAGACCAACATGTTTCTTACAGTAACACTAATGACAATTAGAGGTACAGTATCTCACAAAAATGACTACACCCCTTACATATCTGCAAATATTTTATTATATTTTTTCATTCAACAACAGGGAGGAAATGACGCTTTGATACAGTGAACAGCAGTGAGTGTGCAGCTTGTTTAACAGAGTGACTTTACTGTACCCTCAAAATAACAACACATAGACATTATTGTTTAAACTGCTGGAAACAAAACCTAATCAACAACAAATAAACACAACAACTACAGTAAACAACAAATAAACATAACAACTGCAGTCAACAACAAATAAACATAACAACAGTCAACAACAATAAACACAACAACAACAACCACAACACTGACTACAGGAAGTGACCTTCTGTCCTTTCTGACCCTGGCCCATCATCATCATTGTTGATTCAGCACCGTCACACCGACTCAGGTCTCACAGGAGGTTTGTGTTGTTGGACTTTATTTTCTAACCACGTTGCGAAAATCCAGGCAGGAGTAGCCCTACTGAAACACTTTCACCCTCAGTCTCCAACATGAACTGTCGTGATGTCCTCACACTAATGGCCCTTTTCCTTTAGTCCTACTCTACTCTACTCGACTCTACCCGACTCTACTCGACTCGCCTTGTGCTGCTTTTCCATTAGCCCCAGTCGCCTGCCCAATGGGGTGCAGTGTCGCTGAGTGGCTCTGCAATGACGTCATTTTTAGCGCAACACAATTATCTGTGGCTTTCTGTCACAAACAGAGTAAAAAAGGAAAGCAGAAGAAGGCTGCAGGTGGTAAGAAGAAATACCCCTTGAGAAGCGCAAGAGAGTTTTGGAAGCTATACAACAGAATGAAGCCGAGGACGAGAGCAATCGAGCTGCAAAGAAAAGACGTATGAGGGTAAGCTAACGGTAGCTACCGCTAGCATGCTAGGTCGTCGCGCTCATGACTCATCGATGACGACATTGTCTGACCAATCAGTAGCTGGCAGTCGGTGACATCATCTTTTAGTATCGACTCAGCTCGCTTGGAACCAGAGCGGAGTAGGTACTAAAACTAGCTTGTTTTAGGAGGTACCAGGCTAGTGGAAACACGCTGCAAATCGAGTAGGGCCAAGTAGAGTAGGGCCAAGGCGTGCTAGTGGAAAAGGGCCATAAGTTCCTGCTGGAAACACATCAGAAATGTTCAGAGTGTGTTGGTGTGTGTGTCCACAGCAGCAGAAGCCTCCATGTGTCGTCTCCACGCCTGCTGGATGATGCTGGCTGCAGCCTGCTGGACCTCCTCGCTGTGAAGCTCCGCCTCTTCATGGAGCTCCGCCTCTTCATGGAGCTCCGCCTCTCTCTGTCCTGACTCCTCCCGCTGCTGATTAGCCTCTTCATCCTCCCTATGAAGCAAGCCCTGCTGGCTGTGCCCCTCATCGCAGGGCGCCTCCTGCTGGTCTTCCTCTGTGAGCAGCTCCGCCTCCTGCTGGTCTTCCTCTAAAAACAGCTCCGCCCCCTGCTGGTCTTCCTCTAAGAGCAGCTCCGCCCCCTGCTGGTCTTCTTCTGTGAACAGCTCTGCCCCCTGTTGGTCTTCCTCTGTGAGCAGCTCCACCTTATCCGGCGCCCCCTGCTGGTCTTCCTCTGTGAGCAGCTCTGCCCCCTGCTGGTCTTCCTCTCCGAGAAGCTCTGCCTTCTCTGTCACCCCCTGCTGGTCTTCCCCTGTGATCAGCTCCGCCCCCTGTTGGTCTTCCTCTCCGAGAAGCTCTGCCTTCTCCGGCGCCCCCTGCTGGTATTCCTCTGTGATCAGCTCTGCCCTCTCTGGTGCCCCCTGCTGGCTCTGCTGAGGGTCCTTCTCTTCATCCTGTATGCTGGAGCTGAGGACAAACAAGCAAACAGATCGATTTGGATCTGCTGGATTTAAAATTTGATGAAACCATCAGCTTAAGTCACCTGGACTCATGTGACTGATTATCAGAGGAGGCCTTGATCGCTGTTGCAGACACTTCATGGAGGCAGCTGTACTGTAAACACCTTCAACATAACTTTGGATCAACCTACTGACTACTGCTGAGACGCTTAAGGTCATCTGACCAATAGAAGCACAGCGTGGGCTTTTGACCATGTCAGTCGTTTTCATAACTATCCAAAACAGAATAATCTCAAAGAGATTAATATTCACAATGAAACTGTTGAACCATTTGTTCAGGCCGTAAAACCCGGGAACAACAGGGTTTGGGACTGCGTCACTGGCTTCATCTTTAAACAGATGGTTTTATGTGTGTCAGCAGTCAGAAGTTAATTCAGGCATATTAATCAAATATATCATTAAGTAAAATTTCATAATCATACATGAATGTGGGATCGTTAACTTCATCACGTTGATTAAATTAGATAGTTGTCATCTATGTTAAATATTTTTAACTTTCTTCTTTATGTAGTTTGTCAAATAAATATGTGTTTGTATCCAAATCTGCTATTTTCATTCAATTTAAATGCTGAATAGATTTTAACAGTGTGTAGCAGATTAAAATTGCTTAAATCTATACATACACTTTAAATTAACTGCACATTTTGTTGAATAGTTAAAGTGGCAAAAGCAAACTAGATTATCTGATTAGCCAGAAAAAAACCCTAATATTTTACTCAAGCTGAAAGCTGAAATGGGACCAACCAGAGAGAAATAATCATCAGAATAAATTATATAGTTTGTCTTGATAAAATAACCAAAGTGAACAGTTAAGAAACTCACCTCATGATTCCTCCGCTCTGATCATCAAACAAGATCACTGTCATTATTTCATTAGTTACTTAGCAACATGACACAGTGACGTCGACGCATGTCCCCCAACTGTCCTTTCAAAATAAAAGCCATTAAAAACAACAACAACATAAAATGTCTCTCTAAAATTACCTTGATGGAATGAAACAAAGAGTAAAAGTTAGATGTGAACATAGGGGGAGCTCAGAGGAGGAGCACACACTGATGAGCTGGAAGGAAGAGGGCATTGAGGGTTTTTTATCAACAAAGAAATAATTTCTCTTGGAGATCTTGCATCAAATATATATTTTTTTTGTTTGAACAGTTAACTTTGAATTCATTCATAACTACTGCTGCTAATGTTTCGTGGTGAATGTGTCTGAAACTGATCTGTGTTTGGTTCCAGTTTTCTGAACTGAAATTAAGATTGGTTGTTAATTTAGAATTTATGGACTGGTGTGTGTGCAGGGCTGGAGCTTATTTCAGTTCTTTTTATTATGACTAATAATAATATTTCTACTAACTGTTATATATATTACTTTAGCTATGTGTATTATTATCATTATAACTATTATGATGACTAGCAGTGCCACCGTTTCAGTGGTCAGTGTTTAATGTTTATAATCGTTTCAGAGTAAAGTAGGTCAGGTGCACTTCCATTTGTTTCCACAGAGTGGCGCTCTGAAACTAAAAACTGCTCTCCCTCACGCTCACCGACTCTCACTGAGCATGATCAGCCAGTTATAATGACTCAGCATTTTAATGGTTAAACTAAGAAAAAAACAAAAAACAAGATACTATTCAATTTCTGATGTAAAAGAAATGTCCAAAGAAATTCATATGAACCAGCACCCTGTCAGTCTGCGACACATTCAACAATGTTTACTGCAAATCCTCTTATAAAACTTCACCATCATAGTTCAAGGCTCCGTCATTCAAATATGTTTGATGTAGACATACTAATAAAACCTCATCATCATAAATGTGCTCATCAAATGTCATCATTCCCTTTGTTTACTGTATACAGCTTATCCACATCAGGGTTTTTCTCTGCTTATTTTATCCAGAGGTGTTCATGTTACTGTGGTAAAAACCATCGATATGATAAATTTGTGGTGATATCTAAGTTTATTTGCTCTCATAACCGCAATACATCAGGATCAGTAAATCAGTTGATTATGATTATTGCATTTCGTTTAAATGTTGATTTATTCTGTTTATTTATTTTATTTTATTTGTTTATTTTTAAACATAGTTAAAATATCATTTGACATCGAATGCAATTAATTCTGTAAGCAGCATCGTTCGGGTCCTTGCTCTGTTGCATGTCCCTAATGCCGATGTGAACCTCCATTTTGAGGGTTTCATCAATTTCCTACCCTTTTAGAGATTTTTAGATTATTTTTATTATGATATTTTTTCCATCTTTATTACATAATTGAAATGTACAATACATTAATGCATTCAATTAAATACAACATTCAAAAATGAGAATAGATATAATTTGGCAAAAAACAGGAAATTTAAATACATTTATTTTAATAATAATAAAGTAAAAAGCTATGGGGACATATCAGAAAATACTTTTGTGCAAAAAAAACAAACAACGGAATTAAACAGTGACAGAAAAAAAATTAGGGTACATGTTTTAGTTCTTATAGCTTTCTTGGTTTTGGATGAAGAATTTGTTCTAATATATGACTCAGCTTCTTTCTGAAAAGCAATAAAGTGGAGTTTTGTTTGTAAAAATGTGCATTTGTGAATATGGAACTTTGCTAGTAATATCATGAGATCTATCACAAAATATTCATTTGTCTGGGACTTTTGAAAGTGCCCTTGTAGAGATATCACAGTTGAAGTGATGATTGCTTCTCCCCTCAGACTTTATAACAGGCGTGTATTACACAGTCCATTTCCTTCAGTGAGTCACATGACCGGCTACACTGAGCCGTCAATCACTGAGTGAGTGACATCCTTCATACAGCTTCTGAGGGAGAATCACATTTTGATTCAAATTCACTCTCACAGCCTCACAGATGCCACAGCTTTGACTAATTCTCTAAAAATAGCATCATCTGATTGTTATTGTTGTCAGCGTCATGGAAAATTACCCATCATCAATAAGAATTTCATTGTCCTAACATAACAGTGACGTATTACTAACAAAAGCAAAAGTAATAAAATTACAATAGTAATACAAATAAATGTTAATATTGACATATTCTGAAGTAATGACATAATTCCTTTATAACAATGATGATAATGAAATAATTAAATTTTAATTAATATGTTGTTAAAAAAGCTTTTCAAAATAAGCAGAGTTGTCCTAAGAACATGGGATATTAAAACATATAATTCCCCCAGAGCCAAACTAATTCAGTCAGAGTCACACTAACTTCATCAGAGTGAAACTAACTCCATCAGAGTCACACTAACTCCATCAGAGTGAAACTAATTCAGTCAGAGTCACACTAACTCCATCAGAGTGAAACTAACTCCATCAGAGTCACACTAACTCCATCAAAGTGAAACTAATTCAGTCAGAGTCACACTAACTCCATCAGAGTGAAACTAACTCCATCAGAGTCAAATTAACTCCCTCAGTCAAACTACCTCCATCAGAGTCAAACTAACTCAGAGTCAGACTAACTCCGTCAGTCACACTAACTCAGTCACACTAACTCCATCAGAGTCAAACAAACTCAGAGTCAAACAAACTCAGGGTCAAAGTAACTCAATCAGAGTCACACTAACTCCATCGGAGTCAAACTAACTCCCTCAGTAAACTAATTCCATCCGAGTCACGCTAACTAAGAGTCAAACTAACTCAATCAGAGTCACACTAACTCCATCAGAGTCAAACTAACTCCCTCAGAGTCAAACTAAATCCCTCAGTCAAACTAACTCAATCACAGTCAAACTAACTCAGAGTCAGACTAACTCCATCAGAGTCAAACTAACTCAGAGTCAGACTAACTCCATCAGAGTCAAACTAACTCCATCTCAGTCAAACTACCTCCATCAGAGTCAAACTTACTCAGAGTCAGACTAACTCCATCAGAGTCAAACTAACTCCCTCAGTCAAACTACCTCCATAAGAGTCAAACCAATTCAGAGTCAGACAAACTCCATCAGAGTCAAACTAACTCCATCTCAGTCAAACTACCTCCATCAGAGTCAAACTTACTCAGAGTCAGACTAACTCCATCAGAGTCAAACTAACTCCATCAGAGTCACACTAACTCCATCAGAGTCAAACTAACTCCATCAGAGTCACACTAACTCCATCAGAGTGAAACTAATTCAGTCAGAGTCACACTAACTCCATCAGAGTGAAACTAACTCCATCAGAGTCACACAAACTCCATCAGAGTGAAACTAATTCAGTCAGAGTCACACTAACTCCATCAGAGTGAAACTAACTCCATCAGAGTCACACTAACTCCATCAGAGTGAAACTAATTCAGTCAGAGTCACACTAACTCCATCAGAGTGAAACTAACTCCATCAGAGTCACACAAACTCCATCAGAGTGAAACTAATTCAGTCAGAGTCACACTAACTCCATCAGAGTGAAACTAACTCCATCAGAGTCACACTAACTCCATCAGAGTCAAACTAACTCCATCTCAGTCAAACTACCTCCATCAGAGTCAAACTTACTCAGAGTCAGACTAACTCCATCAGAGTCAGACTAACTCCATCAGAGTCAAACTAACTCCATCAGAGTCAAACTAACTCCATCAGAGTCACACTAACTCCATCAGAGTCAAACAAACTCAGAGTCAAACAAACTCAGGGTCAAAGTAACTCAATCAGAGTCACACTAACTCCATCGGAGTCAAACTAACTCCCTCAGTAAACTAACTCCATCCGAGTCACGCTAACTAAGAGTCAAACTAACTCAATCAGAGTCACACTAACTCCATCAGAGTCAAACTAACTCCCTCAGAGTCAAACTAAATCCCTCAGTCAAACTAACTCGATCACAGTCAAACTAACTCAGAGTCAGACTAACTCCATCAGAGTCAAACTAACTCAGAGTCAGACTAACTCCATCAGAGTCAAACTAACTCCATCTCAGTCAAACTACCTCCATCAGAGTCAAACTTACTCAGAGTCAGACTAACTCCATCAGAGTCAAACTAACTCCCTCAGTCAAACTACCTCCATCAGAGTCAAACCAACTCAGAGTCAGACAAACTCCATCAGAGTCAAACTAACTCCATCTCAGTCAAACTACCTCCATCAGAGTCAAACTTACTCAGAGTCAGACTAACTCCATCAGAGTCAAACTAACTCCATCAGAGTCACACTAACTCCATCAGAGTCAAACTAACTCCATCAGAGTCACACTAACTCCATCAGAGTGAAACTAATTCAGTCAGTCACACTAACTCCATCAGAGTGAAACTAACTCCATCAGAGTCACACAAACTCCATCAGAGTGAAACTAATTCAGTCAGAGTCACACTAACTCCATCAGAGTGAAACTAACTCCATCAGAGTCACACTAACTCCATCAGAGTGAAACTAATTCAGTCAGAGTCACACTAACTCCATCAGAGTGAAACTAACTCCATCAGAGTCACACAAACTCCATCAGAGTGAAACTAATTCAGTCAGAGTCACACTAACTCCATCAGAGTGAAACTAACTCCATCAGAGTCACACTAACTCCATCAGAGTCAAACTAACTCCATCTCAGTCAAACTACCTCCATCAGAGTCAAACTTACTCAGAGTCAGACTAACTCCATCAGAGTCAAACTAACTCCATCAGAGTCAAACTAACTCCATCAGAGTCAGACTAACTCCATCAGAGTCAAACTAACTCCATCAGAGTCACACTAACTCCATCAGAGTGAAACTAACTCCATCAGAGTCACACAAACTCCATCAGAGTGAAACTAATTCAGTCAGAGTCAAACTACCTCCATCAGAGTCAAACTAACTCAGAGTCAGACTAACTCCGTCAGTCACACTAACTCAGTCAAACTAACTCCATCAGAGTCAAACTAACTCAGAGTAAAACTAACTCAGTCAGAGTCACACTAACTCCATCAGAGTCAAACAAACTCAGAGTCAAACAAACTCAGGGTCAAAGTAACTCAATCAGAGTCACACTAACTCCATCGGAGTCAAACTAACTCCATCAGAGTCACACTAACTCCATCAGAGTCACGCTAACTAAGAGTCAAACTAACTCAATCAGAGTCACACTAACTCCATCAGAGTCAAACTAACTCCCTCAGAGTCAAACTAAATCCCTCAGTCAAACGAACTCGATCACAGTCAAACTAACTCAGAGTCAGACTAACTCCATCAGAGTCAAACTAACTCAGAGTCAGACTAACTCCATCTCAGTCAAACTACCTCCATCAGAGTCAAACTACCTCCATCAGAGTCAAACTTACTCAGAGTCAGACTAACTCCATCAGAGTCAAACTAACTCCCTCAGTCAAACTACCTCCATCAGAGTCAAACCAACTCAGAGTCAGACAAACTCCATCAGAGTCAAACTAACTCCATCTCAGTCAAACTACCTCCATCAGAGTCAAACTTACTCAGAGTCAGACTAACTCCATCAGAGTCAAACTAACTCCATCAGAGTCAAACTAACTCCATCAGAGTGAAACTAACTCCATCAGAGTCAAACTAACTCCATCAGAGTCAAACTATCTCCATCAGAGTCACACTAACTCCATCAGAGTGAAACTAACTCCATCAGAGTCACACTAACTCCATCAGAGTCAAACTAATTCAAGTCAGAGTCACACTAACTCCATCAGAGTCAACCTAACTCCATCAGAGTCACACTAACTCCATCAGAGTGAAACTAATTCAGTCAGAGTCACACTAACTCCATCAGAGTGAAACTAACTCCATCAGAGTCACACAAACTCCATCAGAGTGAAACTAATTCAGTCAGAGTCACACTAACTCCATCAGAGTGAAACTAACTCCATCAGAGTCACACTAACTCCATCAGAGTCAAACTAACTCCATCTCAGTCAAACTACCTCCATCAGAGTCAAACTTACTCAGAGTCAGACTAACTCCATCAGAGTCAAACTAACTCCATCAGAGTCAAACTAACTCCATCAGAGTCAAACTAACTCCATCAGAGTCACACTAACTCCATCAGAGTCAAACAAACTCAGAGTCAAACAAACTCAGGGTCAAAACTAACTCCAATCAGAGTCACACTAACTCCATCAGTCAAACTAACTCCATCAGAGTCAAACTAACTCCATCCGAGTCAAACGCTAACTAAGAGTCAAACTAACTCAATCAGAGTCACACTAACTCCATCAGAGTCAAACTAACTCCCTCAGAGTCAAACTAACTCCCTCAGTCAAACTAACTCATCACAGTCAAACTAACTCAGAGTCAGACTAACTCCATCAGAGTCAAACTAAGTCAGAGTCAGACTAACTCCATCAGAGTCAAACTAACTCCATCTCAGTCAAACTACTCCATCAGAGTCAAACTTACTCAGAGTCAGACTAACTCCATCAGAGTCAAACTAACTCCCTCAGTCAAACTACTCCATCAGAGTCAAACCAACTCAGAGTCAGACAACTCCATCAGAGTCAAACTAACTCCATCTCAGTCAAACTACTCCATCAGAGTCAAACTTACTCAGAGTCAGACTAACTCCATCAGAGTCAAACTAACTCCATCAGAGTCAAACTAACTCCATCAGAGTCAAACTAACTCCATCAGAGTCACACTAACTCCATCAGAGTGAAACTAATTCAGTCAGAGTCACACTAACTCCATCAGAGTCAAACTAACTCCATCAGAGTCACACAAACTCCATCAGAGTCAAACTAATTCAGTCAGAGTCACACTAACTCCATCAGAGTCAAACTAACTCCATCAGAGTCACACTAACTCCATCAGAGTGAAACTAATTCAGTCAGAGTCACACTAACTCCATCAGAAACTAACTCCATCAGAGTCACACTAACTCCATCAGAGTCAAACTAATTCAGTCAGAGTCACACTAACTCCATCAGAGTGAAACTAACTCCATCAGAGTCACACTAACTCCATCAGAGTCAAACTAACTCCATCTCAGTCAAACTACTCCATCAGAGTCAAACTAACTCAGAGTCAGACTAACTCCATCAGAGTCAAACTAACTCCATCAGAGTCAAACTAACTCCATCAGAGTCAAACTAACTCCATCAGAGTCAAACTAACTCCATCAGAGTCACACTAACTCCATCAGAGTCAAACTAACTCCATCAGAGTCACAAACTCCATCAGAGTCAAACTAATTCAGTCAGAGTCAAACTACTCCATCAGAGTCAAACTAACTCAGAGTCAGACTAACTCCATCAGTCACACTAACTCAGTCAAACTAACTCCATCAGAGTCAAACTAACTCAGAGTCAAACTAACTCAGTCAGAGTCACACTAACTCCATCAGAGTCAAACAAACTCAGAGTCAAACTAACTCAGTCAAAGTAACTCAATCAGAGTCACACTAACTCCATCAGTCAAACTAACTCCTCAGTCAAACTAACTCCATCAGAGTCACGCTAACTCAGAGTCAAACTAACTCAATCAGAGTCACACTAACTCCATCAGAGTCAAACTAACTCCCTCAGAGTCAAACTAACTCCCTCAGTCAAACTAACTCGATCACAGTCAAACTAACTTAGAGTCAGACTAACTCCATCAGAGTCAAACTAACTCAGAGTCAGACTAACTCCATCTCAGTCAAACTACTCCATCAGAGTCAAACTACTCCATCAGAGTCAAACTTACTCAGAGTCAGACTAACTCCATCAGAGTCAAACTAACTCTCCTCAGTCAAACTACTCCATCAGAGTCAAACCAACTCAGAGTCAGACAAACTCCATCAGAGTCAAACTAACTCCATCTCAGTCAAACTACTCCATCAGAGTCAAACTTACTCAGAGTCAGACTAACTCCATCAGAGTCAAACTAACTCCCTCAGTCAAACTACCTCCATCAGAGTCAAACTAACTCAGAGTCAAACTAACTCCAACAGAGTCAAACTAACTCCATCAGAGTCACACTAACTCTCAGTCAAACTAACTCCATCAGAGTCACACTAACTCAGAGTCAAACTAACTCAATCAGAGTCACACTAAATCCATCAGAGTCAAACTAACTCCATCAGAGTCAAACTAACTCCCTCAGAGTCAAACTACTCCATCAGAGTCAAACTAACTCCATCAGAGTCAAACTAACTCCATCAGAGTCAAACTACTCCATCAGAGTCAGACTAACTCCGTCAGAGTCAAACTAACTCCCTCAGTCAAACTACCTCCATCAGAGTCAAACTAACTCAGAGTCAGAGAAACTCCATCAGAGTCAAACTAACTCCCTCAAACTACCTCCATTAGAGTCAAACTAACTCAGAGTCAAACTAACTCCATCAGAGTCAAACTAACTCCATCAGAGTCACATTGACTCAGTCAAACTAGCTCCATCAGAGTCACACTAACTCAGAGTCAAACTAACTCAATCAGAGTCACACTAACTCCATCAGAGTCAAACTACCTCCATCAGAGTCAAACTAACTCCCTCAGTTAAACTAACTCCATCAGAGTCAAACTAACTGCATCAGAATCACACTAACTCAGAGTCAAACTAACTCAATCAGAGTCAAACTAACTCCATCAGAGTCAAACTAACTCCCTCAGTCAAACTAACTCCATCAGAGTCAAATAAACTCCATTAGAGTCACACTAACTCAGAGTCAAACTAACTCAATCAGAGTCAAATCAACTCCATCAGAGTGAAACCAACTCCCTCAAAGTCAAACTAACTCCCTCAGTCAAACTACTTCCATCAGAGTCAAACTTACTCAGAGTCAGACTAACTCCATCAGAGTCAAACTAACTCAGTCAGAGTCAAACTAACTCCCTCAGAGTCAAACTACTTGCTCAGAGCCAAACTAACTCCATCACAGTTAAAGTAACTAAGTCAGAGTCAAAGTAACTCAGTCAGAGTCAAACTAACTCAGTCAAGGTCAAACTACTCGCTCAGAGTCAAACTAACTTGATCACAGTCAAACTAACTCAATCAAAGTCAAACTAACTCCATCAGAGTCACACTAACTCAAACTAACTCCATCAGAGTCACACTAACTCAGAGTCAAACTAACTCAATCAGAGTCACACTAACTCCATCAGAGTCAAACTAACTCAGAGTCAAACTAACTCCCTCAGTCAAACTACTTCCATCAGAGTCAAACTTACTCAGAGTCAGTCTAACTCCATCAGAGTCAAACTAACTCCATCAGAATCACACTAACTCAGAGTCAAACTAACTCAATCAGAGTCAAACTTACTCCATCATAGTCAAACTAACTCCCTCAGAGTCAAACTAACTCCCTCAGTCAAACTTACTCCATCAAAGTCAAACTAACTCCATCATAGTCACACTAACTCAGAGTCAACCTAACTCAATCAGAGTCACACTAACTCCATCAGAGTCAAACTAACTCAGAGTCAAACTAACTCCCTCAGTCAAACTACTTCCATCAGAGTCAAACTTACTCAGAGTCAGTCTAACTCCATCAGAGTCAAACTAACTCCATCAGAATCACACTAACTCAGAGTCAAACTAACTCAATCAGAGTCAAACTTACTCCATCAGAGTGAAACCAACTCCCTCAGAGTCAAACTAACTCCCTCAGTCAAACTACTTCCATCAGAGTCAAACTTACTCAGAGTCAGTCTAACTCCATCAGAGTCAAACTAACTCCATCAGAATCACACTAACTCAGAGTCAAACTAACTCAATCAGAGTCAAACTTACTCCATCATAGTCAAACTAACTCCCTCAGAGTCAAACTAACTCCCTCAGTCAAACTTACTCCATCAGAGTCAAACTAACTCCATCATAGTCACACTAACTCAGAGTCAAACTAACTCAATCAGAGTCACACTAACTCCATCAGAGTCAAACTAACTCAGAGTCAAACTAACTCCCTCAGTCAAACTACTTCCATCAGAGTCAAACTTACTCAGAGTCAGTCTAACTCCATCAGAGTCAAACTAACTCCATCAGAATCACACTAACTCAGAGTCAAACTAACTCAATCAGAGTCAAACTAAAACTTACTGCATCAGAGTCAAACCAACTCCCTCAGAGTCCAACTAACGCCCTCACTCAAACTACTTCCATCAGAGTCAAACTTACTCAGAGTCAGTCTAACTCCATCAGAGTCAAACTAACTCAGTCAGAGTCAAACTAACTCCTCAGAGTCAAACTAACTCATCACAGTCAAACTAACTCAATCACAGTCAAACTAACTCAGTCAGAGTCAAACTAACTCCCTCAGAGTCAAACTAACTCCATCAGAGTCGAACTAACTCCATCAGAGTCAAACTACCTCAGTCAAAGTCTTACTAACTCAGACAGAGTCAAACTAACTCCATCAGAGTCAAACTAACTCAGAGTAAAACTAACTCAATCAGAGTCAAACTAACTCCATCAGAGTCAAAGTTACTCAGTCAGAGTCAAACTAACTCCCTCAGAGTCAAACTAACTTCCTTGGAGTCAAACTAACTCCATCACAGTCAAATCAACTCCCTCAGAGTCAAACTTACTCCCTCAGAGTCAAACTAACTCCCTCAGAGTCAAACTAACATCATCAGAGTCAAACTAACTCCATCAGAGTCACACTAACTCCATCAGAGTCAGACTAACTCCATCAGAGTGAAACTAACTCCCTCAGAGTCAAACTAAATCCCTCAGTCAAACGAACTCGATCACAGTCAAACTAACTTAGAGTCAGACTAACTCCATCAGAGTCAAACTAACTCAGAGTCAGACTAACTCCATCTCAGTCAAACTACCTCCATCAGAGTCAAACTACCTCCATCAGAGTCAAACTTACTCAGAGTCAGACTTACTCCATCAGAGTCAAACTAACTCCATCATAGTCACACTAACTCAGAGTCAAACTAACTCAATCAGAGTCACACTAACTCCATCAGAGTCAAACTAACTCAGAGTCAAACTAACTCCCTCAGTCAAACTACTTCCATCAGAGTCAAACTTACTCAGAGTCAGTCTAACTCCATCAGAGTCAAACTAACTCCATCAGAATCACACTAACTCAGAGTCAAACTAACTCAATCAGAGTCAAACTTACTCCATCAGAGTGAAACCAACTCCCTCAGAGTCAAACTAACTCCCTCAGTCAAACTACTTCCATCAGAGTCAAACTTACTCAGAGTCAGTCTAACTCCATCAGAGTCAAACTAACTCAGTCAGAGTCAAACTAACTCCCTCAGAGTCAAACTAACTCGATCACAGTCAAACTAACTCAATCACAGTCAAACTAACTCAGTCAGAGTCAAACTAACTCCCTCAGAGTCAAACTAACTCCATCAGAGTCGAACTAACTCCATCAGAGTCAAACTACCTCAGTCAAAGTCTTACTAACTCAGACAGAGTCAAACTAACTCCATCAGAGTCAAACTAACTCAGAGTAAAACTAACTCAATCAGAGTCAAACTAACTCCATCAGAGTCAAAGTTACTCAGTCAGAGTCAAACTAACTCCCTCAGAGTCAAACTAACTTCCTTGGAGTCAAACTAACTCCATCACAGTCAAATCAACTCCCTCAGAGTCAAACTTACTCCCTCAGAGTCAAACTAACTCCCTCAGAGTCAAACTAACATCATCAGAGTCAAACTAACTCCATCAGAGTCACACTAACTCCATCAGAGTCAGACTAACTCCATCAGAGTGAAACTAACTCCCTCAGAGTCAAACTAAATCCCTCAGTCAAACGAACTCGATCACAGTCAAACTAACTTAGAGTCAGACTAACTCCATCAGAGTCAAACTAACTCAGAGTCAGACTAACTCCATCTCAGTCAAACTACCTCCATCAGAGTCAAACTACCTCCATCAGAGTCAAACTTACTCAGAGTCAGACTAACTCCATCAGAGTCAAACTAACTCCCTCAGTCAAACTACCTCCATCAGAGTCAAACCAACTCAGAGTCAGACAAACTCCATCAGAGTCAAACTAACTCCATCTCAGTCAAACTACCTCCATCAGAGCCAAACTTACTCAGAGTCAGACTAACTCCATCAGAGTCAAACTAACTCCCTCAGTCAAACTACCTCCATCAGAGTGAAACTAACTCAGAGTCAAACTAACTCCAACAGAGTCAAACTAACTCCATCAGAGTCACACTAACTCAGTCAAACTAACTCCATCAGAGTCACACTAACTCGGAGTCAAACTAACTCAATCAGAGTCACACTAAATCCATCAGAGTCAAACTAACTCCATCAGAGTCAAACTAACTCCCTCAGTCAAACTACCTCCATCAGAGTCAAACTAACTCAGAGTCAGACTAACTCCATCAGAGTCAAACTAACTCCATCTAATTCAAACTACCTCCATCAGAGTCAGACTAACTCCGTCAGAGTCAAACTAACTCCCTCAGTCAAACTACCTCCATCAGAGTCAAACTAACTCAGAGTCAGAGAAACTCCATCAGAGTCAAACTAACTCCCTCAAACTACCTCCATTAGAGTCAAACTAACTCAGAGTCAAACTAACTCCATCAGAGTCAAACTAACTCCATCAGAGTCACATTGACTCAGTCAAACTAGCTCCATCAGAGTCACACTAACTCAGAGTCAAACTAACTCAATCAGAGTCACACTAACTCCATCAGAGTCAAACTACCTCCATCAGAGTCAAACTAACTCCCTCAGTTAAACTAACTCCATCAGAGTCAAACTAACTGCATCAGAATCACACTAACTCAGAGTCAAACTAACTCAATCAGAGTCAAACTAACTCCATCAGAGTCAAACTAACTCCCTCAGTCAAACTAACTCCATCAGAGTCAAATAAACTCCATTAGAGTCACACTAACTCAGAGTCAAACTAACTCAATCAGAGTCAAATCAACTCCATCAGAGTGAAACCAACTCCCTCAAAGTCAAACTAACTCCCTCAGTCAAACTACTTCCATCAGAGTCAAACTTACTCAGAGTCAGACTAACTCCATCAGAGTCAAACTAACTCCAGAGAGTCAAAACTCTCCTCCTCCAGAGTCAAACTAACTCAGAGTCAAACTAACTCCCTCAGTCAAACTACTTCCATCAGAGTCAAACTTACTCAGAGTCAGTCTAACTCCATCAGAGTCAAACTAACTCCATCAGAATCACACTAACTCAGAGTCAAACTAACTCAATCAGAGTCAAACTTACTCCATCATAGTCAAACTAACTCCCTCAGAGTCAAACTAACTCCTCAGTCAAACTTACTCCATCAAAGTCAAACTAACTCCATCATAGTCACACTAACTCAGAGTCAAACTAACTCAATCAGAGTCACACTAACTCCATCAGAGTCAAACTAACTCAGAGTCAAACTAACTCCCTCAGTCAAACTACTTCCATCAGAGTCAAACTTACTCAGAGTCAGTCTAACTCCATCAGAGTCAAACTAACTCCATCAGAATCACACTAACTCAGAGTCAAACTAACTCAATCAGAGTCAAACTTACTCCATCAGAGTGAAACTAACTCCCTCAGAGTCAAACTAACTCCCTCAGTCAAACTACTCCATCAGAGTCAAACTAACTCAGAGTCAGTCTAACTCCATCAGAGTCAAACTAACTCCATCAGAATCACACTAACTCAGAGTCAAACTAACTCAATCAGAGTCAAACTTACTCCATCAGTCAAACTAACTCCTCAGAGTCAAAACTAACTCCCTCAGTCAAACTTACTCCATCAGAGTCAAACTAACTCCATCATAGTCACACTAACTCAGAGTCAAACTAACTCAATCAGAGTCACACTAACTCCATCAGAGTCAAACCAACTCAGAGTCAAACTAACTCCCTCAGTCAAACTACTTCCAACAGAGTCAAACTTCCTCAGAGTCAGTCTAACTCCATCAGAGTCAAACTAACTCCATCAGAATCACACTAACTCAGAGTCAAACTAACTCAATCAGAGTCAAACTTACTCCATCAGAGTGAAACCAACTCCCTCAGAGTCAAACTAACTCCCTCAGTCAAACTACTTCCATCAGAGTCAAACTTACTCCAGAGTCAGTCTAACTCCATCAGAGTCAAACTAACTCAGTCAGAGTCAAACTAACTCCCTCAGAGTCAAACTAACTCGATCACAGTCAAACTAACTCAATCACAGTCAAACTAACTCAGTCAGAGTCAAACTAACTCCCTCAGAGTCAAACTAACTCCATCAGAGTCGAACTAACTCCATCAGAGTCAAACTACCTCAGTCAAAGTCTTACTAACTCAGACAGAGTCAAACTAACTCCATCAGAGTCAAACTAACTCAGAGTAAAACTAACTCAATCAGAGTCAAACTAACTCCATCAGAGTCAAAGTTACTCAGTCAGAGTCAAACTAACTCCCTCAGAGTCAAACTAACTTCCTTGGAGTCAAACTAACTCCATCACAGTCAAATCAACTCCCTCAGAGTCAAACTTACTCCCTCAGAGTCAAACTAACTCCCTCAGAGTCAAACTAACATCATCAGAGTCAAACTAACTCCATCAGAGTCACACTAACTCAGTCAGAGTCAGACTAACCTCATCAGAGTCAAAGTAACTCCATCTCAGTCACACTACCTCCATCAGAGTCAAACTAACTCAGACAGAGTAACACTACCTCCATCAGAGTCAAACTAACTTTATCAGAGTCAAACTAACTCCATAAGAGTCACACTAACTCCCTCAGTCAAACTAACTCCATCAGAGTCAAAGTAACTCAGTCAGAGTCAAAATGACTCCCACAGTTTCAAACTAACTCCCTCAGAGTGATCCATCTCCAGTGAACCTCGGAGAGCTGCTTCCTGTTTCCAGCTCTGTGTTTGTGTGACTGTTGATCACGTGTTTTTCCCTCTGAGAGCATGAGAGGTTCGGGGACCAGGGGGACAGTCATCCACAGACAACAAAGCAAAGGCCACCAGGAAGCACACACACACTCAAACGCACACACGCCCACCCACATACACACACACACACTGGCTGTAAATTTACTGCAGCTTCATCTAAGACAGTCTCAATGAGGCGTGTTCAGGAGTAGATTTACAGTCAAGCTCACTCTCTTGACTGCAAGCCTACTCAGAACCTCTGGGATGATTCACAGTATTTTGGATCGTAGCTGATTATGGAGCTCAAAGCTGTTTATGAACTGAGCTGCGTTACACTAACGTAAACTGAGAGTAAAGAGCTGTTATGAACTGAGCTGCGTTACGCTAACGTAATCTAAGAGTAAAGAGCTGTTATGAACTGAGCTGCGTTACGCTAACGTAATCTGAGAGTAAAGAGCTGTTATGAACTGAGCTGCGTCACACTAACGTAATCTGAGAGTAAAGAGCTGTTATGAACTGAGCTGCGTTACGCTAACGTAATCTGAGAGTAAAGAGCTGTTATGAACTGAGCTGCGTTACACTAACGTATATGAGAGTCAAGAGCTGTAAAGAGCGTAAAGAGTGTATAACTCCCTCAGTCACCCCCTCATTCTCATCATGGTCATTTGACCTTCAGCACTGATTCAAGCATTAGCTGGACTGGTACAGTGAACTGGTTTGGTGGACTGGCTTTGTCTCTTCTCTCTCTTCTTGTCGTTGTCATTGTCTTGCCTTTGTTGACTTTCTCCGAGTTTGTCTTCCTCTGAATAACTGATGAGGCCCTCGACAGCTCAGAGTGACTGACAGCTGTGAGATTGGGGGGCTGATCAATAATGGACACCAATATTTCCTGACATCGTCCATCAACAGACCTCCGCTGTGTCTTTGTGTCCTGGGGTTGCTGTGCACTTTTAATGATTCACACACTGCCGTAAGTGGTTTACAGTTTTTTTGTGATTGCTGACATGCATTGGTCAAAACTGAAGACACATGTTCAGAACTGTGTCCACATGGACCAAAATGCATTCAGTGACCACAGTCACCGAAATTCATGAACTCTTTTTTCAGTTACAAGTTCAACAGCTGCAAAACACTAATATCTTACAGAACATTTTCCAAATGCTAGCACTCTTTATTAAAAACAAACACACAATCAAAAATGACCAATGGGAAAAAAACAGGGAGTTTCTGATGCAGCCACATTGACATCTATAGAAAATCATATCAAAATATGGACAATGAAATAAAATAAAAGACGATGTAATTCCAAACACAGCTGACAGTAGATGTCAGCTGAAAACCGACTCATGTGATCTGTGTTTGGCCTCATCAGAAACCACATAAGGGAGCTGCTTCTGATTGTTTTTCCTTTGGAAATATGGATCATAAAGCTCATGTCTCTAGAGAGAGAAGAGTGGCCTGGAGAGGGAGAGGAGGAAGGAGAGGAAGACAAAGAGCTGTGGTCCCTGAAATCAGGGCCACAGTGTTTGACCATGTGGTAATCAAGGACTCAATTTCAGAGAGGCTGGTTCAAGGGTGCAGACAAACTTGCAGCGTTCGACAGTTGTATCAATTATGAGAATTTCCAGCAAAATAACAGGTGAGATATGACATTACTTTATTGTTTCAGATTTTACAAAAAAGTGATCTGTTTTCAGCTGGCATTTTGGAAAATCTATTGACTGCAGTATCTTGTGTTTCATATTACTGTCCTGTATGTAGGATGCATAAATTGCCACCTGCATTAATTTGTTTATGTGGATGAAGCAGGATTCAGCCTGGCAAAGAAAAAAAATACTCAGAGGAAGAAATGTCATTGGACAGTGGGCTCAACAGTAGTTGACTTTCCAGGCAAGAGAGGTGTAAATATCATGATGTGTGCAGCCCTCTCCAATGATGGTTTGCTTTTAGAAAAACCTCTTATTGTCCAACTTATTGTCCAACTTATTGTACAACTCAGAGAGGATCATTTCTTTTTTAGATGACCTCCATATTCCAGAAGGGGAGATTATTGGTCAAAGGGCCAGAAACACACCATTTGTTGTGGTTGTGTGGGACAATATGTTATTCCACGGCTCTGCTGCTGTGACTGTGTGGTTCACTGCACATCCCAGGATGTCTGTGCTGTTTTTACCTCCATGCTCGCCCTATTGAACCCCATTGAAGATTGTTTTGAACTGGAAAGTTTATTATCACTCTCCACACAACCAGCTCTCCTTGGTGTGGAGATATTTCTCTCGAAGCCTGTCAGGGGTGGATCAGACCCACAGTGCATCGCCAGAGAAGACACAAGATGTGATGTCGATGGAAACATGTGGCCAAAGCAGACCACAGTGTGTGAATGTTACTGTACACATGTGTAGTTGGTTTTTGAGTTTCATATCTTGATTTCTACCCTGCCCCCTGAATTCTGAATTTTTTGTTTACAGTAAACTTTTTACTTTTGTAAGGTCCCAAAGTACCTATGCAAAGGCACAGAGAAAATAGATGCTGAAGTAAATGGCTGCATTCCAGATTCATTTTTGTTGCAATATATTACAATAAATTAGAACACTCAAAGTGCAAAGATCTTATTGAATGATAAAATACTGATTAATCTAAAAAGAAATCATTCAAACTTGAAAGGTTAAAATTTGTTTTATATAATGCTCTCTGTTGTTGGTATTTTGCAGATCACTGTGTTAAGAGTGACAGTGTTTGTTTCTAGTGACTGTTTGCTTGTGTCGTGGTTGAATGAGCTTATTGTGAGACATGTATGAAGTGTTTTGTTGGTGAGAAACAGTTCTGGGGATGAGAATAACTGTTTAGCTGAGATGTGTGATGGAAACACAGGCTGTGTTACGAGATTTTGCACATGTGACTTCAGTTTTGGCCAATGCTTCTGTAAGTGGCTGGTTTTGATAATAGATAAACTAATCCACTGTTTTAAATATAAGATGGAGTCATGTGATTGATTAAAATGCGACAATCATTCAAACAGTCTGTGTGTGTGGTTATCACAAACTCCACCGCTGACTCCCCCACCACCACCGCACTCAGCTCCTCAAACATGGCTGCAGAGGAAAATGGCAACCTTTCACCCAGATCATCTCCAAACACACTGCTGCAGCTGTGGACCAGCAGGATGGATCTGACCCTCATCGGAGCATCAGGGGTTTGATCCCCATGGGTCACAGTCCTGATGGAGATTAGTCTGAACTTTGACTTTAGAGCTGATCTGCATCGATCAGAACCACTGATGAGGGATGAATGTTTAGACGGAGGGCTGAATATTTGGATGGAGGGATGAATGTTTGGATTAAGATGCTTTCTTTTGGAGGAAGGCCTTTATATGGAGGAGGGGTTAAGACCCTCCCCCACCTCTAACCTTTGAGCCTTTGAGCGATGGATCTGTACCATGAGGGTCTGTGATCCGAGGGAGTGGGCTTATCTATCTATCTATCTATCCATCTATCTATCTATCTATCTATCTATCTATCTATCTATCTATCTATCTATCTATCTATCTGTATTTTCAGAGGGAGCTCTCCACCCTCGACAGCAGCCGATGTGTAAAGTGGACTGAGTGGACAGAGGGGGAGGACAGTGTGGAGCCTGCTGTAGCCGACAGCAGTGCTGCTGACACCTCATCAGGCTCATGGCTGTGATGACGCTGAGGCGTCAGAGGGCAGGTGGATATCACAGAGGAGATATTACTGTATACAAGGTCAAAGTGTTTATGTAACTGAACACACAGGTGGAGCACAACCCACAGGCCATCATCATGCAGCTTCAGACATCCTGTTTACAGGCCTCCTGACCTGTACTGAACCTTAAAGAATATTACCACGCCATTTCTGACCCAGAAATGGACTTGAATGAGACATTAATGTTAGTTTAACTGACATAGAGTTGAATTTTGATTTCATGAAGCTTCAAATAAAAATCATTTTAGAGCTCTAATTTCTTAGACCAGGGCCCTATTCTACGAAGCAAGTTCAGCCTAGTGAGATAGCCTTGGAACTACCTCGCTGAACTGAGCGCGTCAGCCGGCGGTCTCGCTAAACGATCTGACGACGCTGGTTACCAACCTCATAAGTGGATCCAGCTTTGCAATGAGCGCGTGCACGCATATAAGGCGGATTATGGAGCTCAAATCGCGAACATGGACCAGTCTGGAGCATCAGAGCAGGCTGGTGAGCGAAGGTCCGCATATTTCCCACACGAGGAGCAGGAGGCAATCATGACAAAGTATGAAGAATTAAAACATGTGATAAATGTCAAAAGCAACACCGTCGCCGCTGCAAAAGCACGGAAGGAGTGCTGGCAGAAAATTGCTGACAGTCTCAATGCATAAGTGTAGCGCACAAAAAATCTTTGGTGCCATTATCATCCTGAAATAGAACTGTTCAACATGCACTTTTACTGTAACATGCACCAGACATGTCTAATTCATTTCCAAGATGAATTCATTCATTTGTTCATTCCTATCGTGTTTACATTTTTTTGTGTGATATGAAGGCCACGTGAGCCCTACATGAATTCCTGTCAGAATTTTAAGATGGGCAATAAAATATTGTCATGGAGCATAAGTGTTGGCATTGAAGATCTTGTTACGGCAATGAGAGTCCTCCCCCAGATTTTACTCCTGCAGAGGAGCTGGCCGAGAGAGCTCACTGGACAGTGTGTGGGGTTTTTATAGTCCACGAGTTCAATCTGGAACCTCACCTGCCCCGGAGCAGGTTAGCCGTTCAGCGTACGTTGCCATGGAGACTAGCCTGGAACCTACCCTCAAAAATACCTCGCTAGGCAGTAATCCTGCTTCGTAGAACAGGCCCCAGGTGCAGGTGTCTCACTAACAGGGTGTGTAACAAGGGCACGGTGATGTCTGGCGTAGTTAGGTGCACCCGCACCTCTGTCCCTCCCACTGGCGCAAGTAGCAGAGAGGGAGGAGAGAAGGTGTGAGCGGCTTTAACACAGCCGAGTGTCTTCTTCTCCAATCAAAAAAATGCCTCCTTGTCTTTAAATGTGCTGCAGGCAAGGCGCAGTGACAATTTCACCTCATCATGGATGACAGCAGCAGCTGCAGCCGCTCCAGGCGGCCAAACTTCTCCCAGGAGAAAACTAATGTGCTGGTCCGGGAGGTCCAAGCTTGCAGTACCAGAATATACGGTAGTGACAAGGTTCCACGGGCTGATGGTGCAAGAACAGCCTGGGGGGAAGTTCCTGATATTGTCAATGAAGTTTGCCCAGATATTCTGAGAACTGCTGCCCAATGTAAAAACGGATCAATGATGTGAAGAGAAGGGCCAAAAGAAAGCTGTCAGATCACAGGAGGCACACAGTAGCCACTGGGGGAGCCCCTCCACCAGCCTCACCATGAGCTCAGTGGAGGACATTGCGTTCCCCACCCTCTCCACGATACGCACTGAGGGCTTTGGTGGGATTGAAGTTGGGATTACGGCTAAGGCAAAATATTTTTCCACTAAAACAGGGGAGGACGGCTCTCCTCAGGCTCCTTCCTTCTCCAACCAGCAGTTCAAGGAAGGCGAGGGGAAAGAAGAATACAATTTATATTTCACATGAATGATTTTGTGTATGTTTAATGGGACTGAGTAAATTGTGGCAAAAGAACTTGTTTAAATGGAAGTATATAAGCACATTTAAGGGCAGAGCTGTGCAGCCAGGTAATCTTTCCTCTCCAGTGCGCGCTGCTGCTCTCCCTGCTGATATGACAGTTCGGCCTCTCCCCGTCATAAGTCCTGTAATGTCTCCTCCGTGAGGGCAAAGAGGCATCCATGGTGTAAAGCTGTGTTTTGTGGCATGCAACATGTGACAAAGAATTCACTGACACTGTGGAGGCCTGCCTGTGAGGTTTAAGTGACGTGTGCTCTCTGCGCGCCTGTCATCCAATAACCGCTGCGACGATTGCCTGCGCCGAGAATCGACCAGGTTGGAGCAGGTGAACTTTCAGCACACCTTCTGTGCAGTTCTTTGGCACGAAATTGTCATTGCACCATCCTGAATCTGTCGACACCTCCCCCTGGTGCGCCGTCACACCCATCATGGTGCAGCCGATCTACCAAATTGCCAAATTGGTGGTGCACGCTGGTGCACCAGACTCCCCCGTGCATCACTCTGGGCCCTGCCAAGAAGTTAGAGCCCTTACTGTTTAATAAAGTATTAACACAAAACTCTTTAAATCACTATTGCAAGAACATGAAATTTTCTTTAAGCTCTGATCATGTTGACCATGCAGTCAATGCATTTAAGCATGTGACATCATTTCACTGATACATCATGTTTTATATACATTCATTCATTTTCTATACCGCTTCTACCTTTCGGGATTGCAGGGGGGCTGGAGCCTATCCCAGCTGTCATTGGGCGAGAGGAGGGGTACACCCTGAACCCTGAAGTCAATCACAGGGCCACACAGAGAGACAGACAACCATTCACACTCACACCTTAGGGCAAATTAAAGTCACCAGTTAACCTAATGAGCATGTTTTTGGTCTGTGGGAGGAAGCTGGAGTGCTCGGAGAGAACCCACACATGTACGGTAAGAACATGCAAGCTTCACACAGAAAGGCCCCTGTCTTGGGGGTCGTGCACTACCTGCTGCACCACCCGCACATTTTATGACGTAATGAAATTTGTTTATATTATTGTGATATTATGGTTTAAACATATTTTCACATTATTTTGTTATATTTTAATATTTATTAACCATTTTGCCTCTTAATCTGAAGTATTTCACATGGACCATGTGTTTGTTGGACTGTAAGTGCTCAGTGTTCTCTCTTCCTTGCTCCGCCCACTTCCCTTCATTCTTTTGTGCTGTGGGAAAGCTCGCCATTTCCTTCCTGCCCCAGAGCTGTAGGGACACTGAGAGATGGCGAGCGATGGGGAGAGAGAGAGGGAGTGAGGGCGAGAGAGGGAAAGCAATGGGTAGAGAGAGAGGGAGTGACAGTGAGACAGGGGGCGAGCAAGGGGGAAAAAGAGAGGGAGTGACAGTGAGAGAAGGGCGAGCAAGGGGGAGAGAAAGAGGAAGCGAGGGCCAGAGAGAGAGGGCGAACAAGGCGGAGAAAGAGAGGGAAACAGGAAGAGACCAGGCCAGGCTATGGCATCCACAATGCTATTGGCCAACTGCATCGCTCTTGCTGTTGCTTGGCAACAGTGTTTCTGAAAAAAGCCGGTTCATTTTAAAATGTTCATCTGAACATGAAATAAAAACTTTAGTCTCAAAGTAAAATCCAAAATGATTTGAGGTCTTCAGCTACTCAATGAAAGAAAGTTTGCAATCACATTGAAACAAAAACCATCATTAAATCATAAGGTCATTAAATTATTACTGTGCAAAGACTTTGCAGATATTTTGTCAATCTACATATTTTAAATTTATTTTAATATGTTTCAGTAAATTTTAAATTCAAATCAGTCATCTTCATCTTCAGACTATTTACTTTTCATTTAGGGATAAAATTGGAGTGCAAAGGTTAGGAGTTAAATATAATGTTACTTTAATGTTAGATCTTATAAAATCAAACATGTATATTTGCCGTCACTGGTCTGTTTCTTCAAAACTTAGCATGTGAGGGTCATGTTTCATCAGAAATAGTGAAAAAGACAGGATGCCTCTTTTTATATTTATTTTTGTGAAATTGGAGTGCAGTAAAAAAATAATTCAGCTGTGTGTGTTCAAATCATTTTAAAATTGCACATATATGTTCATATTTCTACATAACGTTTATATTTATGACTTTTAAGGATATCATTGTTTGGTATGAATTTAAATGACATACATATTTGTTTACACAACAGAAAAAACAAGTTAATTTCAAATTTGAAGAATTTTGGGTGATAAGAACAAATTTAGAAACCCTAGTTAAAAAAAAATGAAAACAACATTAAAAAAAAATAACAAAAATAAACTAAAATACAAAAAAATGTCAATTACTGATAAAAAATGAAACAAATGAAATGAATCAATAAATTAAAAGAAGAAAGAAATAATACAAACAAAATATGAAACAATAAAATCAGAGATGAATTTCAGTGTTTTTACGCCAAACATTCAAACAGAGTGAGATCTCAGTGTGGTTATTAATCATATAAGTTAGTATTTATAAGTTATACATTTAAGCTTAAGAAACAATCTGTGGCTCATTTTCAGGTCATGGAGTCTTTGGTTTTAAACAGGCCGCTGCAACCACGAAATGTTCAAACATTGAAATTCCTGTAGAAATAATAGAAAAACTTGTACATTTGCAGAAGGAGAATGGTAGTTTTCTTCAGGAACAAGACCACGTCCTGGTTTGGTTCGCCTCTCGGTCCACTCTGGATCTTGTTTTGGACTTCAGCTGAGTCCTCTGGGTTCGGCTCCATCAGCCCTCGTCAGACAAGTCATCGGCTCATCTTGACCTTCAAGCCATCGAGTCCATCTTCACCTCGATCAATCCGTGCTGAGAGGACAAATGGATCTTCATCTGAGAGAAAACAGGATCAGTGACTAAAAACAACAACCAGTCAGCTGAGCTCTGCTTCGAAAGTCCTAAAATGGATGGGTGGATGGCCAGATCGTCCTCGACCATCAAACCTCAGACCTGATCTGAGATCATCTCTGAGTGGGTCTTTATGCTAAGCTAACATGCATTAGCCTCAGATTTGGTGTGAGAGATCCTTTGTATTCAAAATGTCCACCTCTTTGAACGACAACCACGTCTTTAGTTTGCAGCAGCAGAGCTTCATCCCAAGCGTGATGACCTGATTATCCATAAATGATGAAAAACCGGTCACCTCAGTCTTTGAGCTTCCTGTCAGCTCCTGATGTTGCCTCTCTTCCTGGGTTATCTCTTTCTGACAGTGTGTTTCCCCTCATGCTAAGCTAGCAGGTCACTCCTCTTACTGCACCAAACCACCACAGCGATCATGGCAAGCGTGAGGAAGACAGGGACGAGGATGAGGGCGGTGAGCGTCTCCTCCGGCGGGTCGTTCCACTCCAGCTGCGTATTGCTGCAGTTTGAGAAAAGCAGTTTATGGATGTGAATGAAGAAGCTCTCCACCAGAGGGTTTGGCCAATAGCAGTCCACGCCCTGAGACTTGATCTCTGTGCACAGCGTGAAGACGTGGTACTGCCTAAGAAGGAGGAGAGAAGGGTAGGGTGACACTATTAAAACATAATCATCAAAATCATCAATATGATAAACAAAATGAACAAGATAAATAACCATTTTGTTAAGCCCCGCCTCCCTTGACAGTAATGGTGAGTTCCAGTTGTAGTCGGAAGTCGGAATTTCTGAGTTTCAAGTAGGAAACTGCAACTGGAATGCCCCCCAAGGTCGGAATTTCCTACTGAGAACTCGGGGGAACCTAGCCACCCCCAGTGTGAACAATTATTTAGCTCTTGTAATATTCAATTTATTTGCACTTCTGAGTGGGGTGTGTCGCTCTAAATCAGCAGTATACACAGTATTGTTAGACTTATATTTACAAAAATGCTGCCACAGTGATATTTAGATTCTTCATGTGATATTTGTGAACAACGCAGGTAACTAACAACGGCTAACAATAGTCTGGTAGATCGGCATGTTTTTTCCGACTTTGTAACTGGAACGCTGATAAGTCGGAGATGACATCACTCCCAGTTCCCTCTTCCCAGTTCAGAGGTTAATGGAACGCAGCATAACTGCAGAGCAGGAAGAGATGGTAATTAAAAATTTAATCAGCATAAATTCACTATATTAAATATTAATCCTGCAGTAAAGATACAATCCCCTTAAATTACAAATAATATTATCCGTAGCAGAAGTCTTAAACATGTTAGCAAATATGCATTAACAAGAAACAAAAAAGTAAACTTGGATGGGAGAGAAATGTTGAATGAGTGATAACCCTCTAGTTCAGTTTTTGTCATTATGTATGTGAGCATGACTGAGATGGATCAGTTCTGTAAAATAATGTTGAGCTGTATAGTATTTGGTTCTTGTAAATCATGTCTGTTGAGTTAAGTTTAATGATTTTTAAGGCAGTTTGTTCAGAGATTTCTCCTCTGTGAGCAGCTGCTGCAGCTCTGCCCTGCTTGCTTCTGATTGGCTGCTCAGCTCCACCTGGTCTCAGGTGTGTGCAGAGACTGCTAATGTGAGCTAGAGCTTTAGGTTCAACAACACTGTGAGTAAGCTGTTGCTCTGCCAAAACCGTGATAGCTATAAAGAAATGGGATGCACCATGAGCATCCCAAGACTGCGATGAAAGCAGAGAGGTCAGTCTGTATTCTAGAAGTGCTGACCGTTAAAAAAAGATGATCGATCAGCTCTCTGGAGCTGAGCTTTAATATTAGATGGAGCAGTTAGCCACATAACTGTCACTCTGAAGCTATCAATGTTGAGTTTGAAACTAATTTCAGGGGAAAAAAAACAAGACGTTTCCGAAGTTTTGATGTGTAGGGTTGGATGGGTAAATCATGTCTGTGGACCAAAGTTTGAGGATTTTATAGCAGGAAGATTGGGCAGATTTGTCGTCAGCTGCAGCTCCGCTCTGACCGGCCACTTGACATGCTCTGGGAGCAGAGACTTTTGCTGAAACCTGAAGAGTTTGTGTTGCTTAGACAATGATATCTCAAAACTGTACAAGATAGCAAACAGCGTGTAAAAATAGTTAAAGTTTGGGGGACATTCGAAAGCAAGAATGACGTCTGGAGGTGGAGGTATGCTAAATCTATTGAACATGAAAGTTGTAGCGGTTTTCATCAGAACTGCAGAAATCTTTCTTTCATTTCAATGTAAAAAATTTGCAGAAAATGTTTAACTGTAAAAAGTATAACTGTTAAACATGTGCAAATGACAAGTGCAGTTCTCTTGAACATGCTGCATTGCACAGTAAAAAAGTGCCAAATAGTGTGTGTAAGAAGAAGAAGAAGAAGAACAACAACAACAACATTCTGAAAAGCTGGCTCAGCATTTCAACATAATTACCACACTTTTCTTGAATTAAAAAAAAAAAGAAATCGAGCTGCAATTCTCTGGTCACTGCAGAGTTAAAACTGAACGTTGATTTCAGTGTGAGCTCTAACTCCAGCTCTCAGTCTCAGCCTGTGACTCCACCCCCTCTGTGAAAGGTCAGCACTCCCCTCCCTCTGAGAGGGGTCAGGGGTCAAAGAAAGAATGAGGTCAGATAAACTCACACAGGGCCGGCGTTGCCTGAAGATATCCAGCTGCTGCACATGCACACACTTGACAGCGTGGCTGTTCAGGCTGATGCTTGAGCAAAGAGCTGGTAACTAGAGTCCATTTTGATACCACTTCAGTTTTAGTTTTAGTCTTTTGTCTTAAATGTCTTTTAGTCCAAGTCATAATTTGGTCTCTAAATTGTTCTAATTTTAGTCTGGTTTTAGTTGATGAGATCTGCTATTAATTTAGTCGACTAAAATATGAAGTGTAAAGTTTTAGGCATTTTTATGTTTCCTTGAATTTCTGAGGTCATGATTCACACTTTGATAAAATAAACATCTAAAGACTCTTTATTTAATGCTAGTAAAGTTTTATCGTCCAAACGAACAGAAACAAAGTTTCCTTTTTTGTGAAATGCAGTCACCTTTATTTAGGCTACCTGGCAGCTAGCCTGGTAACTAATGAGCCAATAAAAACAATTTATCTAATGAGCATGTTCTCTCTTCTGTGAGTGGAAGCCTGGGATATCCCTTTCAGATTCGGCATTTATTGATAATTTATCAACAAATTTAAATAAGAAGGTTTTATTTTATCTATTTACTTACATTATATAAGAACATTTAAGTTTACGTATTGATATGAAATTTATACAAGTATTTACTTTCTTCATTTATCCCAGAATATTTTAGTTTCTGTGTTAATCTTAAATATATTAGTCCATACTTATGTTCATATTGGTTAAAATTTTAGTAAAGCATTTCAGTTTCAGAATAATTTTCAGGTAGTGAATACGTTTTAGTTTCTCTATTTATTTAAAATTTATAACAAAATATATTTCTGTATGTATTCAACCTTAATTAAAACAATCTACTTCATTTCAATTTAAATTAATGAAATTAAAAATTCTGTTTTTGTGTTTATTTCAAATGTATAGAAACATTTAGTTTCTATATTAAACTTTGTATCTTTCACATTATGTGATTTTTTTTTTTTTAATAATAAACTGTAGCCTGAAGTCCATAGTTTAGTCGCTGAGCTGAAAGTCGTCTAAGCATAGAGTCTGCATTAACCCTAAATGCATCCATGAACATACAGAACAAAAAGGGTTAGTTTAGGGAGACTTATTACTGTCCTCAGATTGACACATCAGTTTAACTAATTATTCAGATGTTTATCAGTGCAGACTGAATGTAGGACCCTCACCGTAACCCCATCCCAACTGAAGCTCAGATTAATGTTTGCACATGAGATATCCTCTGACCCTGAGGTAAACGAGGAATATGGACGTGCTCCATGACTATCATTTAAAATGATAGTTTAAAAATCTTCAAAAATGAATTTAATAACTATTATAATTATTTATATTATCTAAATTACCTTATGAAGTGTGTGAAATTGCACCAGTACTGCGGATCGACGTGGTCCATGTCTCTTTTGAATTTGTCTCCACAGACCTCGACCTCCCACTGCAGACGCGACTCATTACACACACTGTGACGTGGCAGAGCCCCACCTGCTGCAGCTGAAAACAACATTTAAAACAGTCATGGACACAGATCAACCAAATATGCTGAAATCACATCTATCATGGAAGATAAGTCATACATACAGTATATATATATATATATATATATATATATATATATATATATATATATATATATATATATATATATATATATATATATATATATATATATACATATATGAATATGAAATGGATGGATACATAGATATGGATAAATACACACACTGGTTTATCAGTAAATTAACCGGATAACTCACCTGTCAGTCCTCTCGTCATCATCATTCCAACTGTAAAGAGAAATAAATAAATATATGAATAAATAAATAAGTTAATACACAAAAGGATTTGACTAATGAATTTATTAAAATTTTCAAAAAAGCTGTCCAACAGCTTATCTAACAGGTTGCAAATGCATTGTTATTCATGTTAAAAAATTTACACATCAATTAGAAAGAGAAAATCAGAAAATTAGAGATAATTTAAATCTGAGAATTTATGGACCCTCTGGATCCAATTACATAAAGATAGGATAATAATATGTTAAACAATATGACATATATATATATATATATATATATATATATATATATATATATATATATATATATATATATATATATATATATATATATATATATATATATATATATATATATATACATATACATATATATATATACATACATACATACATACATACATACATATATATATTTATTTTAGGGATGGGATGAAATATTGTTTGGCAATATATCACGATACAGTACATGACGAAATGCATCAGGTTTGAAAAAAATGGATCCTGAAATAAAGACGTCACGTCCTGTAATAGCGCATGTGACCAGAAGTGACGACAGCAAACATTAGGACCAACTACCTTGCCTCCAAAAAGCTGAGTCGAATGAGGTTGAAATTGAGGATGCTCCGCCTGGATACAAGTCATCTGTCTGGCAGTATTTTGGCTTTCTCATTAAAAAAGACGAAGACGGCGAAAACGAGCCTACCGCTCGTTAGCATACACTTTCTCTAACCTCTCTAGGGTTGGAGAGAGTGTTATTGTTTGTGTTTGGCCTGTTAGGCCTTGTCTTTTCCTGTGTGCAACTCAAACAAAAACAAATCAGTTGTAATTACACTGTAATATTTTTTCTTTTTTACTTGTTTTATATTGTATCATGACGTATCGTATCGTGGTGCAGCGTATCGTGAGTTTAAGTGTATCGTCCCATCCCTAATATATACATATAAATACATATGAAGAGATACAGGAGAGATAGAGGCCAAGCGGATAAACCGTCTGTTCTCAGTGGCAGGGGAATAGCACACGAGCTAACCCACTAAGACTCGAGTCTGAACAGTACAGGAAAGGCATTTGGAAGAAAGAAGCGTCACATAACAACAATGCATAGTGGCGAACCAATCTAAAGGTAGACCACACCAATCTTCTTGAACAAGAAGCCGTGACCATCACAGTTGCAGATATCCAGGAAAAAGTCTCAGGTATGAAGAACTGGACAGCACCAGGCCTGGATATGATCCATACCTACTGGCTAAAGAGGCTGACCTCACTCCATGAGCACCTAGCAGTACAAATGAACCAACTGCTGAGAGATGGCACCCACCAAGGGCCGCACAGTCCTGATTCAGAAAGACCCCCATGAAGGAACAGTCCCATCCAACTATTGACCAATCACCTGCCGAGAGGCAATAGTTTCCACAACGTGGAAACTCCTGTCAGGCATCAATGCAGCAAAGATAAGTGGACACATGGACCAGTACATGACAGAGACACAGAAAGGCATTGGTAAAAAAGGCTCTAAACATGACTGCACAGGAACAGGCCTTGAGCACCAGAGCAATAGAGGCCCAGATCTACCACACCAAGTAAGACCCCAGGTGCAGGCTGTGCAAAGAGAAACAGTCCAACACCTGGCAGCAGGGTGTAAGGTGCTGGCAGGAAAAGCATACATGGAATGCCATAACCAAGTACCCGGTATAGTGTACAGGAACATCTGTGCAGAGTATACACTGTAGTGATAGCAACATCAACTGACCATTGGACCATCACTGTGGTCACCGTGACCCCCACACTGGAGAAGAGGCTCCAGCAGATCCCTGCAGAAACATCAGACATCTCAGTCCAGTAGAGAGCAGAGGAACAGCAGACACCGCAGGAGTCTCTGGGCCGCCCACCCCACCGGTCAGAGAAAACAGTTTAATTCATTTCATTTTTCATTAACAAATCTGAAAGTATCACACTGTGTCTACTTTTTAAAATCAACTTTAAACTCCGTGTAAAGGTTTTCAGACGGATCCAGCAGAAGAGGACTGTTGAAAGTTGAGAATAAAACACAATTTTTATCAAACAGAAATCTGAAGAGTAAGAATATTAAAAACACAAAGACGAAGAGGAGGCTCCGAGGCCTGAGAGGTAAAATAAGCAGCAAAAACACACCAAAAACTGTAACGTGCATTTTAATGAAAAAAAAATATACAAAAGCTCACTCACAGACACTCCCCCAGAACCCCCCTCCGATCAGCAGGAAGTGTTTGTTTGTGTAGATGGGGGGGGGGGCTTTATTTAGAGCAGAGGGGGAAACATCAGCCCTTCAGACCATTAGACATCAGGCCGCAGGATGTCGCAGGGTTAAGGGTTTCTGATTAATTATTTGATTGATTCATTTGTCCATCCACTGTTTGAAATAATCATTAATTTATCCTTAGCTGTGAGGTCAAACATGCCATGTGACGATGAAGACATCAGAACTCCGAAACTACCTCAAAGAGAAAAAATCTTGAATCGCTCGAGGGATTTGAGGGATGTAGGGATATAACGGTTACTGGTAAAACGATAAACTGCTGTAAAATTTCCCCCACTTAGCATCACCGTTTCCTGTTTAAATTACCGATAAACTGTTTGATCACCACACTGTGTCAGTAACTCATAGTGATGCGGCCCACTGTGTGGAAAAGCAGGAACAATGTTTCTGCTCCTCGTTGAAGCAGCTGCGGTCCCTCAGACGGAGACGCATCAACAGGTTGCAATGTTTGGCCACGGTGGTTGTTGCAACACAGATACTATAGTAGAGGGAAACTGATAGAAGACTGTCACTCTGTCTACAACACGAAGCTGCTGCGAAAGAAAAGATGTGCGTGATTAAAACTGCTGTAACTCATTGAGTGAGTGAGCTGACTGAGCCGGAGAGAGAGAAAAGATTCTCTGAGCCATACCTGAGTGAATTACAGGTGCTTCATCAGTGTTTGAATAATGTATAAATCTTGTAAATAACAGCATTAGTATCATTCTGGAGTGTGTTCTCACCGTTTTTTTTGTTGTGTTTTGCCGTATTTCATAACTGATCATCTTTTTGCATCATATTTCGTGTTTTTTGGATTTCATGAATCATAATTTGGAAATATTGGAGGAGGAAATGTGGAGGAGATCTGCCAGGGAGAGGGGAGAACAGAGGAGAGTCATGAAGGAAGTTAACTGGACAGGAACTGCCTCAGGGACTGCCTAACTCCTGGGCATGGTCTAAAATAAAGCTGTAACATGGACACTAAAGCTGCGGGCAAACTACAACATGTGAGTGTTTGTAAATTAGGTTATAATTATTTTTGGTCATCTCAGAACTTTGAACATGTTCACCCACAACTGAATCCTGTTTAAAGTTCAAATCTGTTGTTTACTTTTATTTCTTAGGAAGGAGAAGGGTATACATTTGTTGACAAAAAGAAAAAAAGACCTGTAACAATTAAAATCTTAAAGGCATCAAATGATTTAGAGTGTGTGAAAGAGTACTTTTTGAACATTTTGAGCACTGCAATAATACTGCGATAATGATGCTAACCGAAATGATTTAGTCACAATGACCGTGATAGGAATTTTCATACTGTTACATCCCTATATTCTTTGAGACAATGTTTAAAAAGATTAGATCTTACATAACATATTATAAAATGCAAACTTCTATCAGAATAGCATATAAAAAAATAATATCCAAACATATCTAAACATTCTCGTTGGGGAAGATGTTGGAGCAGAAACATTCCTCTTGCAGCGTTGCCTCGCTGTGATGAGTTTCTCAATATGAGACTTCTTCCTGCAAAGCACAGGACGACCATTGAACTCTGCAGGACACTCAATGGTCCTCCCAAGACTCAGATGTTTCACTACATATTTTAAATGAATTATTTAAGACATAAACCATTCAAGCTTATCAAAAATTAAACTCATCAATTAATAAACTGATGAATTATTCAGCTGATCAATTATTGAACCGATACATAAATACGAGAGAATGTGGTGCTCCAATAAAAGGGAGGAGTCACGTATACTTTTTTAATTTTTAAAAAAATGTTGAAGCAGCTGCAATTAAAGCTCTTCTATAAAAAATCTGCCCTTGATTCAGGAACATTAGCTAACTACAGGCCTATGTGAAACCTTCTAACTACAGGCCTGTATCAAACCTTTTTTTTCCTTTTTTCTTCAAATCAAGTTTTTTAATTTCTTTTATCCTTAACATTTGACTGCACAGCTTTTTACATTGTGATGTTTCTTGTTATACACACTACATACAATATCAGTGGCATATCGAAAGAGAAAAAAATATAATTATAATAATGAAAAAATAAATAAATAAATGATAACGATAATGAAAGTATGGTAAAATCACTTGTGACAAGGGACATTTTAATATTTACATGACTAGGTAAAATAAACATACAGGAGATTATTACGTTGGATACAGTTGGATATGTTCAGAGGAAGGTGTTCATGCTTAAGTCTCATCAGGCAGAGTGATGTGATCCCAGGTTGGTGCCGTATTCTTGTTTACATCGTCCATCTTGTTGAGCATAAGTTCAGATGAAGCTGTTTTTATCATAGTGTTTATCCACTCCTTCAGTTTCGGGGGTTCAGCTGTTTTCCATAATTTAAGAATTGTCCTGGCAGGCGTTGTCATACCTGCCATGATTACTGAAAATTTTGCCTTTGATATGTTGTGTATTCGGCTTCTATCACCTAATAAACAGAGTCTGTGAGATAATGGTACAGCACTTCCCAACCAGGTACTCAAGTTGTCCACAACCATCTTCCAGAAAGGTTGAATGACAGGGAGCTCCCAAATGCAATGTAGCAAAGTACCTATGCCTTTCTGATATTTCCAACAGAGGTTATTATTTATTAAACCAGCTCTGTGAAGTCTTTGTGGTGTCCAGTAATACCTATGTGTTATTTTGTACTGTGTGAATTTACCTTTAGCCTCCCTAACATATTTCCCATTATCTGATATGATTCTAAGCCACTCCTCTTCATTCATCAGACACCTCAGGTCTTTCTCCCATATTACTTTCAGGCTTTTACACCCATCGCTGAGCAGTTGATTCTATAAAATATAGAGGCTCGGTGATGCTCAACAGGTAGCGTAAATAATCTGTTATGGGATTTCTATACGTGTACTGGATTGTAGAGATAACACAGTCCCTGATCTGTAAATATTTCCAAAAATGTTACTTTCCCTAAAGATTGTATTTTAACATCAGGAAATGTCATGAACAGCCCTTCTTCATATAAATCAGCAATGTGACATAGTCCACTTAAGTGCCAATTCTTCCAAAATACTGATGTCTTTCCAATGTTGATCATAGGGTTATGCCACAGGGAAGAATGTGTTTGTTTACAATGTGATAATTTGTGCATTTTGTGTATTTTAATCCAGATCTCTCTGGAGTGAGACATAACAGGATTCAATATCTTATGTGTAGACTGGGATAATCTATCGATAGGAGTGAAAGAAGATGACAGGTACTTTCAATAGTAACCCATTCTAGCTGGTTATCTTTATTCCAATGTTTGGTTAGTTTGCCATTTCAAATGAGTTATAGTACAGTCTTGGATCTGGCAACCCCAAGCCACCTTTATCCCTCTGAGAACAAATTTTACTTAATCTAATTAGAGATATTTTTCTGTCCCATTAAAAATCTTTAATTATTTTACCATACTGATTAAAGATCTGTGGTGATATAGTTAAAGGAAGCATCATGAGTACATAATGAAATTGTGGTGCAACCACCATTTTAATCACATTAACTTTCCCCCATAGTATGAGCCCAAGTTTCCCCATTTATCCAGATTAGTATTTTTTTTGCAGCAATAGTTCTAGATTTAATGGAGGTATTTCCTCTACTTCACTGCTTCGTTTTACTCCAAGACATGTCATACCTTTTGGACCTAGCACAGAGCCTTGAGGAACTTTGTAACTTCCTTTAATGTACACAGAGTCCATATACTGTGTATGTTTCCCCTCGGTGATATCAAGAAAAAACACTCTGTTAATTTTCAGTATCACGCGTATAATAGTGAAATACTCAGCCATCAACCATCAGTCCTCTCTAGCTTCTGATCATCAGAAATGTAACTGATACTATTAGAATGGCCTCTCTGTCCATGGTTGTTATTATTCATACCTCATACATGGAGACTCTCTGAAACCACGTGCCACATCTCAATGGACTATCTTTTCATAAATTTATGTTCAGCAGAGACAAATATGATGAAGCAGGACTATGATGGTCCATGGATCAGTCTGTACCTTCAGTTCTTTAGTCCACTTGTCTCGACCCATCTCCCTCAGCACAGCTTCAGCTGTTCAGAAAACTGGATCTGCTCCAGACCTGCAGCTGATCCGGTTTTTACTGACCCTGTTACTGAGGCTCCTACAGACACACTGACCTGCAGGAGGCCCAGTGCTGAAGTCATGGTAGATCTGTTGGGTTTGGATGGACACAAATGTGTGTTTTATATCTATATGCACATATGTATATACAGTAGTGTAAAAGATATTCAGACACCCTGAAGAGTTTTACACAGTATCAGATATTATCATAAAATATTCACAGAAAAATCTTTCTTTTGTTTCAAAGCAGTGGCTCCATCAGACAGACACAATAAAATTCGAATGAGTTATTTCGTTATCATTAACGAGAAAAATTACTAAACCAAAATCCCTGATATTTTCAACATGTCAGTCTTCAACATTGTCAAAGTTTCCAAATATCAAACTGAGCAAAAGTAAATGAACCATCACATCATCAGAATTATATGTAGAGTTCCTGTCATCAGCAGTAGCAGAGCTCTGTTCCTTGTCCTGTTTATCTTCCACTACTTCCTTTAATTCTTCAAGATTATTTAGTTAACATTTTGAAAAAAAGACTTTTTGATGATCCAGCACTGGTTTTAAAGTTTTGAGTGACGGCATCTGTGTGCTCTGGCTCACTAGCGGCAGCTGTACCCATCCTGGCAGAGTTCTAGGTCTTCAAGTGTTTCCTGCGTTTGGTTTCTTGTTTTAGAAATTTTGTTTCAGAAGAACTTTCAAATGTGCTGCTTTATACCGACACAAAGGGCGGCAGCAGAAATGGTGTGGTCTGTAAAAGTATGACCTAAGATATCAGCTGATCAGTGAGTGGTACCAAAACCATGAACTACTCACACTGTCTTATATTTTCTATAACCAATAAATGTGAAGTTTTCATACCTTTTTTTTCCCCTTTATGTGACTGTTTAGTGTTTTGGCTTGATTGCAATATATATTTGCAAATATGTGGATATGTGTACTTTCTATATGTATATATGCAGATAACTTTGTACTCATATATTTATATGTTATCATTAATGTGTATTTTCTATGACTACAGGTATTTATGTGTAAACTTGTATTTGATATATGCATCTAGCATACATGTATGTATTCGGTCACCTATCCAAATTATCAGAATCTGGTGTTCCAGTCACTTCCATAGCCGCAGGTGTAAATCAAGCACCCAGGCATGCAGACTACTTTTACAAACATTTGTGAAAGAAAGGGTCGCTCTCACAAGGTCAGTGAATTCCAGTGTGTGGAACTGTGATAGGATGCCACTGTCAACAGTCAACAAAACATGGACAAAAATGATGGTTCCCCTAGAAAAGATTGAGAATGATTTGACCATAGGGACGTGTTAAACTAAGGTGTGTTCTGTAATTAGCATCACAGCTGTCTTCAAGCTTGTAATCAGTCAGTTTGCCTATTCAAAGACTGAAAAGTCATCACTTTGGTATCATGGTGTGTACAACACTGAACATGGACCACAGAAAGCTAAGGAGAGAGTTGTCAAAGGAGATCAGAAAGAAAATTACAGACAAGCATGTTAAAGGTAAAGACTATAAGACCATCTCCAAGCAGCTTGATGTTCCTGTGACTACAGCTGCACATTTTATTCCGAAGTTTAAGGTCCACAGGACTGTAGCCAACCTCCCTGGACGTAGCTGCAGGAGGAAAATGGATAACAAACTGAAGACAGAAAACGAATGGTAACCAAAGAGCCCAGAACAACCTCTAAAGAGATTAGAGGTGAACTCCAAGGTCAAGGAATATCAGAATCAGATCATTCCATCCATTACTGTTTGAGAAAAAGTGGACTTAAAGCTAGGGTCAGTAATTTTGGAAAACTAGCATGAATTTGAATATAGCATCTCCTCAGGGCTCGGCATAGCCCCTCCCACCCCTCCTCCAAAAAGACTCCCCCGCTCACTTGCAAAGCGTTGCTGATTCACAACCAGAAGACTGATTCAACTCCAAACTGGCCCCCAGCAGGTTTGTTTTACACTACACCAAGTCATGTCTCAGTCAGCTATAAGAAAACACCAAAACATTATTATAGTAAAGTTAAAAAACAAACATAGAAAGTTAGTTAGTCCTCACAACCTGATGTTGATCGGGGTATAGGTAGTTCCTCTGCCATTCTCCACATAGCTGTCAAGTCTCCCATTTTGGCCATGAAACTACCGTATTTTACATATTTTATCCTCTTTCCTGATGTTGTATCGATAGTAGTCTCCCGTAATTCTCCCGTGTGACGATATAATAATAAAAACATTCCTCTGCCTCTCCAACCTGAAGTCTGTCACTAGCCTGAATGGGGCGGTAATGCTCCAAAATGATGGATGCCAACCAAAGAAGAAAAAAAAGCTTCACGAGAACTTCGACTGCCAGACTCGGGTGGCAGCTGTCGTGAGATTAGAGCCAACAGAACAAACCAAGAAAAACAAATTGTTTATTTCAGATTTCTTGCACACCTTAAAATGTGAAGGATACTGGAGCTTGGTTGGGGTTGTGGGACGGCTCATAGCGGGCTTCCCTTATTTTCAAAGCCAAAACTTGACAGGTAAGCATTCTCAAGTGGACTACACCCAGTCAATAAGAGTCTGTGCACGCCAGTAAAATGTACGCCGTGAGGTGGGCAGAACAGCAACGGGAATTGATTGATTTAAAATGTGGGCTACAAAGATTTTATTGGTTGGTGTTTTCCCTGTTTTACTCCTGCTGTAGATACTAGCAGATATTTTTCGCTCTATTTTAAGAACACATGATGGATTGATTGCCATCTGGTCATAAAGATCATTTTAACCAGTATTACAAAAAGTGTATCTAAATCAGATTACCAACCCTAGCTTTAATGGAGGACATCACTGTTGAAAGCAAATCATAACAAAGCGAAACTGGAATTTGCTTAAATGCATTTTGACAAGCCACAAAGCTTCTGGGAGAATGTCCTTTGGACAGATGAGACAAAACTGGAGCTTTTGTTAAGACACATCAGCTCTGTGTTCATAGACACAAAAATGAAGCATACAAAGAAAAGAGCACTGTACCTACTGTGAAACATGGAGGAGGCTCAGTTATGTTCTGGGGCTGCTTGACTGCATCTGGCACAGAGTGTCCTGAATCTGTGCAGGTACAATGAAATCTCAAGACAATCAAGACATTCTGGAGCAAAATGTGCTGCCCAGTGTCAGAAAGCTTGGTCTCAGTCACAGGTCATGAGTCCTCCATCAGGATAATGACCTAAAACACACAGCTAAAAACACCCAAGAATGGCTCAGGGCAAAACATTGGACTATTCTGAAGGGGCCTTCTATGATCCCTGATCTAAATCCTACTGAACATTCGTGGAAGGAGCTGAAACATGCAGTCTGGAGAAGACACCCTTCAAACCTGAGAAAGCTGGAGCAGTTTGCTCATGAGGAGTGGGCCAACATACCTGTGGACAGGTGCAGAAGTCTCTCTGACAGTTACAGAAATCACCTGATTGGAGTGATTAACTCATAAGATTGTGCAACAAAATATTAAGTTAAGGGGACCATCATTTTGCCGAGGCCAGTTTAATTATTTTGTTTTTTAAACATGATTCAGTTGAACCACAATTCAAAAGCAATGTCTGATTTTCATTAGTTGACTTTCAGTAGATTTTTAAAAATATATATTATCAGCTTTAAGTTATTTCAGTGACCATTGTGGGTTTTTCTCTATAACGGAGGGGTACCAACAATTTTTTCTACATCTGTATATAAATACATATATCTATATATATATATCTATATCTATCTATATCTATATCTATATCTATATATATATATATACATATACATATACATATATATATATATATACATATGTATATCTATATATATATATATATATATATATATATATATATACATACATATACATATACATATAATATGGTTATGATATGTTATCGTTCCATACTAACATATGCAAATATATATATTATTGTTATTATCACGTTATTAATACGTTAAGTTCTGAGAATGTACATTATTAGTACATTCTCAGAACTTAACGTATTTAACCACATGTATTATGACTATTGACAGATGGGCACTGATCAAATTTGAATTCATATCTTATGATTAATATCAGACGTGATGGGTCCATTCTTACAGATTAATGTAGGCTATATATAAATGCATATTTTACGGTTATTATTTGATGTTATTCGTCCATCCTTGCAGATTAACGTATTTTAATGCTTATATCATGGTTATTGTCACATGCCATCGGTCCATACTCACGGATTAACGTTGCGGTGAAAAGTTTGCGGAGCTCCGGCGGCTGCTGAGGCTCCATGACGCGGAGGAAGATCAGCTCCATGAAGAACAACATCTGAACACAACCATCATCACAAATTTACCGACGATCGAGGCCGAGTCCGGGTCTGAGTGTGAGTCACGACGAGCCAGAGCCCAGCGGAGCGAGATCCGCACCGACCGACCGAGAATACCGGGGAAACCGGGGATAACGGGAAACGTGAATAATCCGAGCAGCACAAAGAGCTCAGCCTCCACAGCAGCGCCTCTCCCGCCGAGGAAACGCGCACACGCACACACGCACGGAGGAAACACGCACGGCATGAACACTGACCCGCATCCTCCAGGGGGTTTAATCTCTGTTCCTGTTTAATCCTGCTCGTCCTGACTCACAGGCCCTGATTTTATTTTATTTCATTTCATTCTAACATAAAAACAGACACGTGATCACCAATCCGGATCAAAGAATAATACATCAGGTTTTGATTAATCGTCTTGGTGTTATCCAGTTTCGCTTAAGATAGTTTAAAGTTGTTTAACCTTTTTATGTTTAATGATGAAATTAATATTTCTTCCTCCCAGTCAAATTTTTATTTTCAAAGCCGCAGCGCCACCGTGTGGTCAATCCTGAACATAAACATTAAGTCTGAAGATCAGACACCTTGATTTAAAAATTAATAATAATAACAGATTTTGTTGATTTCTTGGTGATCTGTGGTATTAGCCTAAAACTGGGTTATTTTAATTCTTTTTTAACGTGTGCCGAGACAGTCCTGACACGGGGATTTGGAGGTAACTGTAATGTTCTGCTAGTTCTGTTTTATTTTGTATGATGTTCCCTCTTTAGACCTCTTGTGTTTCCTTGTTACGGTCATGATCCTGTTCTTCACCTTAGTTAAGTTTCCTATTTTGTGTTCTTTTTTGTGCCTTGTGTTTTCTGTTTTATTTTGAAATCCCTGTGTCCCTCGTGGTGTTTTCCTCCCCTCCCTTCTGCCCCCCGATGATGATTCCCTCACCTGACTGTCTCACTGTGCTTGATGTCTTCCAGTGTATTTATTCTCCATGTTGGGTCATTTGTCTGCAGTCTCTCTCCATGTGGATGTTTTCAGTGTCTCTGTGTTTTATACAGCAGTGTTCCTCCCGTTTTGTAGTTTCTGTTTGTTGTTGTATCTTTTAGTTGAGAGTTAAAAATTAATTGCAAGATTAATCATAGCACACAAACATTTTAATATTGTCCAGCTGGAGGACCCGTACATGGCAGTGGCACGTCACTTCACACATGCGTCTCTAGTCAAACCAAACAAAGCCCAGGTGACAACAGGAATGGCCTATTTAAGACTTAGTCTTATTTTATTTTTGAATTTATTTATCTATATTTGTACTACATTCTTTAATAATGCATCAGACCTAATTGGTTTGCTGGATGTCCTCGACCTTTTTCTTGTTTTGAATTTGATTTCTGAAACACACTTAAAGTGTAATTTGAGTTTCCTGATTGAGCTTAGAATTTTCTGGACAAGTTGCCCTGACTTTGTTTTTATTTAGTCACCAATAAAAATGTGGATTTACAAATCTTCACTTCTTAGTGTATTCATTTGATTAGTCATGCACTACAATTTTTTAATATCCTAGTATTCAAATTTTTTATTTGGGTACTTTAAGCAGATAGATTAAAATGTGATTAATTAGATTAATTAATTAAAAATCCAGTAATTAATTAGATTAATATTTTTTATCGTCTGACAGCACTAATATATATATAAATATATATATATATATAAATATATATATATATACACATCTATATATATATATATATATACACACACACACATATATATATGTGTATATATATATATATATATATATATATATATATACACACACACATATATATATATATATATATATATATATATATATATATATATATATATATATATATATATATATATACTGGGTGTGCTTGTATACAGATAAGGGTGTGTGTTTTCATGGATACGACAAGGCATCCACTCTTCTTTCTATAACCAATGCTTTTTGTTTATGAAACAATCTATGTTAAGTCTGTGGCCAAAATTATATTACTGTATGTGACTCGTTCCTGTATAGAGAAACATGTTAAGCTTGTCTTGTACTGTGCCTTTGAAAAACCTAATAAATACTTGAGTTTTAAAAAAACAAATAACAAACCAACAAAAAAAACGTACTGAAATCTTTTTTTTTTTTTTAATTTTTTTTTATAACTCAAGTTTTTATTTGATGCATGACAGTTAATATGGTATTACATAATTACATTGATATTGAGCAGGGCCTTCATATACAGATATAAAATAAGTGGTGTCAACAATATTACATGATCTTACACAAAAGGTATGGAAGTGTTTACTGGTAGGTAAAGATTAATAAATAAATTCATAAATAATCGATGATAATAATGATAAATAACTAGCTCATGAGTAGATAAAATAGTATGGATATTTAGGTTAAATACATTAGTTCATAAATTCATTATTTTATTTAGTACAACAAAATATCATACAAACTAACTCAACTGTCATCTTCTTGATTGATAGTAATATGGGACCAGAATGATTCCCAAATTGATGCTGTAGTACCATCCCTGTTGTTTACCTTATAAAGCACACATTCATACGAAGCTGTCTTTATCATCAAATTTACCCATTCTTTAAACTGTGGGGTTCAGGGTCTTTCCAGTGTTTAAGAATAGTCCTAGCAGCCACGAGACCCGACCATTATAACAGAGAATTTATCTTTTGATAGATCACTTATCTGACCTTTATCACCCAGTAAACACAACTTTGGACAGAGTGGTACAGTTCTTTTTAACCAATCACTTAAACATTGCATAACAATTGTCCAGAAGCGTTGGATAACTGGGCATTCCCATAGACAATGTATCAAAGTACCGTTATCATTTTGACATTTCCAGCACAGTTTGTTGTTCATAAGGCCTAATCTATTTAGTCTCACAGGGTCCAATAATATCTTTGTATGATCTTATATTGTGTGAGTTTGCATTTACATTCTTTTACAAATTTTCCACATTCTTGAAATAATTTCTGCCCATTCCTTGTTCCCAAAGACAACCCCAATATCCTTTTCCCATAACATCTTCAAACTTCTAAGATCATTACTAAGTGTCAAGTTCATTTTTCTGTAAAATATCGAAGCTTTGTGATGGTGAGATGGTAAGACAAGGTACTCCAGAATAGGATTGTCTTCAGCTTTCCAGTGTAGTGACATCATACAGTTCCTTATTTGAAGATATTTCCAGAAATGTTCTTTTCCTTTTAGGTGATATTTTCTTAATACAACATTAAATGGCATTAACGCTCCACCCTCATACAAGTTATCCAAAGTTCTTATTCCACAATTGTGCCAACTCTTCCAATAAATTGGCCTTTTACCAACACAAATCACAGGATTTTGCCACAGGGAAGAATATGACTGCTTACAGTGAGACAATTTAAGCATTTTGTGTATCTTTATCCAAACTTCTCTAGAATGAAGCATAATTGGGTTAGTAGTCTTAGATGAGCGTTGAGAGAGGAACTCTATGGGTGTAAATGGAAAGGCCAAGGATTTTTCTATAACTGCCCAGTCTAAATTTTGTTGTCCAGTCCAGTGTTTACTGAGTTTCGACATTTCAAAGGAAATATGATACAGTCTGGGGTCAGGTAATCCTACACCCCTCCTTTTCCGTGGTAGACATAACTCAGTCAGCTTGATCCTGGGCCTTTTCCCTTCCCAGAGAAACTCCTTGACCAGTGAGTCATAATTTTTAAAAATAATAGGAGGTACTGTAACTGGTAGCATCATAAGAGGGTAGTTAAACTGGGGTGAGATCACCATTTTAATTACATTCACTCGTCCCCATAATGTCAACCTTATTTTATTCCATTTGTCCAGATTAGTTTTTATGTTTTGTAAAACTGCGTTTAAGTTTAATTTTGGCATTTCTTCCACCTCTCTACATATTTTAATACCTAAATAATTCATTCCTTTTGATTTCCATTTGAAGCCGAAGTTTGTCATTACCTCTTCACTACTGTTCCCTGATATTGACATTGCTTCGGATTTTGACCAGTTAATTTTATATCCTGATACATTTGAGTAAGTTTTTATTATATCCATCAGGTAGGGTATTGAATGACTGGGATCTTTCACAAGAACCAATATGTCGTCTGCGTACAGCAGCAGTTTATGTTCCTTTCCACCTCCTTCTATACCCCTTATATCTTTATTTTCTCTTATGATGACAGCCAGTGGTTCTAATGTAATGTTAAAAAGCAAGGGTGAGAGAGGACACCCCTGTCTCGTGGCTCTTGCAAGGTTAAAGAAGGGTGATATAACACCATTAGTTATCACAGATGCTTTAGGGTTGTTATACAATATTTTTATCCATGTAATAAATGAAGATGAGAATCCAAAATTTAATAAAGCAATAAACAGAAAATCCCACTGCACACGGTCAAAAGCCTTCTCCGCGTCGAGGGAGAGGGCAACAACAGGGCTGTTTTTCTCTCTGTTCAGGCTTATTAGATGCAACAGTCTTCTCATATTATCTGTCGATGATCTATTTTTAATAAACCCTACTTGATCTGTATGAATTATTCCTTTCAAAACCTTCTCTAAACGGGTTGCTAAAATTTTAGATAGAATTTTACAATCGACATTAAGTAAACTTATAGGCCTATAATTAGAGGGCTGAGTTAGGTCCCTATCTTTTTTTGGGATGAGTGTTATCAATGCCTCATCAAAGGTAGGTGGCAGGGATTTAAAAAGGAATGCTTCATTGTATACTTCTTCTAAAATTGGTACTAAGATATCTATGAACTGTTTATAATATTCTACCGGAAATCCATCTAGGCCCGGAGATTTTCCATTCTTCATGTCTAATATTGATTTACGTATTTCTATTTCTGTCACAGGTCCGTCTAACAACCTTGCCTGGCTTGGGGACAGTTTGGGCAAATTAATATTAGTAAAAAAATCGGATAGTGTTTTAAGGTTGGGGTAAATATCAGGTGTATAAAGTGCTTCATAATATTTTTGTAATATCTCATTAATTTTTTTAGTATCCGTCACTGTTATATTTCCATTTGATATTGCAGGTATTAAATTACAAGTATTCCGCTGTTTTAACTGTTTAGCCAGTAGCTTGCCTGTTTTTTCCCCTTCCTCATAAAAAGTTGTTCCTAGTCTGAACAAAGCATACTCTATCTTTTTATTGTATATTTCCTGAAGTTCAAATTTAAGGTTGCAGATATTTTGATATTGCTGGTTTGAAAATTTATGGGACAACTCCTTTTCATGTATCTTAATTTTAGTTTCCAGTTCCTTTATCCTACTCATATCCTCTCTTTTCTTTTTTAGAAGTGTATGCGCTATGATTTTTCCTCTTATATAGGCTTTAGATGCTTCCCATTCAATTCCTTTCCTATTGGTGCTGCCTGTGTTTATTTCAAAAAGCATTGCAATTCTTCTTTTAATAATAGATTAAAATCCTCCTTGTTTAATAGTGACATGTTCAGCCTGCATCTTCCTCTTCTTTCAATGTCACTGTTTATGTCAATTGCCATTTCTACAGCTGCATGGTCAGACAGGGCCATTGCCTTGATACTACAATATGAGACTTGCTTTGTTATATTGTTTGATATTAAGAACATATCTATTCTTGAGTATGTTTTGTGACAATGAGAGAAAAAGTATATTCTCTTTCTCGCGGATTGTCAACCGCCAAATGTCCACTAAACCATTGTCCTCGCTTAACATATGGATAGCTGCTCTGTCTTTGGGTGTTGAAAAGCCTGTAAGAGTACTTCGGTCTATAAGTGCATCCCAGACCTGGTTAAAATCTCCTCCCAAAATGATGTCTCCTTCCAAATCCCCAGGGTTTTATTTACTTCATGAAAGAAGTTTGCATCCCCCATAGTGGGTGCATAAATATTACACAAAATAACATTTTTGCCGTTTATATTAGCCTGTAAACAAATCATTCTCCCCTCATTATCCTTTACTTGCTTAACCAAACTAAATGACAGATTTTTATGTACCAGAATGACAACCCCGTTTCGTTTACTGGAGAATGAACTATGAAACACTTGTCCTACCCATCCAAATTTTAACTTCATAGCTTCCTCTGACTTAAAATGTGACTCTTGGATAAATGCTAGATGCTGTTTTTTTTAATTTTTGCACCATATTCACTTATTGAATGTCAGGGGACTCAAACATCACCATGTGAAAGACAAAAACCCTCTTAAAACACTATTATGACCCACCTCTGGGGTGATCCAAATTCTAATAACCACATTTAAGTGTGACAAGGAAATAAATATGATATAAATTTATATATATATTTATAATAATAAAATGAATAAATGAGCATGATGCAAAATTTCTGAAAATTTAAAGATTCATGAGATGATGAAATCCTGCTGAAGATGGTCAAACATCTGTGATAAAATCTATTTCACTTTATTTTATTTATATTCTTATCTAGTTATTGTTTATTTATATTCTTATCTAGTTATTGTTTATTTTCTGCGACATGAGAGTTAAACTCAGCCTAAAACAATGAGCCAAGGTTAAAGAGTTTCTGAGATAATGACACATGAAATATGCTTGATGGGATGAACTGATGATTTTAAATTTGCTTAAAGTTTTGTGTGTGTGAATGTTTGACAGTCTCAGTATGTCATCCCTGTGCTTTGCTGGTGATCAGTGTGTACTCAGTGACAGATGGGATCGGGTTTAGATCTTCATGACCCCAAACAGGACAAATCATTACATTCAAGATGGATAATTTAAATACTGTTTTCATTCATTGTTTATCTTTATTTCTACGTATGGGCCTTTCAAAGAATACTGCTTTTTTTTTATCCATGTTAATGTCTATTTTTTATTAATCATGAATTTTTTCATTTATTTATAATATGCCTGTTGTATAAAATGTATAATGTTAAAGACGTCATTGATTTAGTCTGTCAAATTTGACATACAAAAAGATATAAATTTCATTATAATGTGACAATGTAAATAAATGGCATACTGTATGTGAAATCATAATTTACACAGAACTAAGACACAAATAAATTAATGTTGGAAATATTTAATGTTAAATGCAACGGAATATGATGATATATTCAAAATATTTACATTCAAGCAATCAATCGTTTGTATTTGTGTATTCTAACTACAGGCCTACATCATACATGTGTTTCATCGCCTTTCCTTTTAACAACACTCAGTAAACGTTTGGGAACTGAGGAGACCAATTTTTGAAGCTTTTCAGGTGGAATTCTTTCCCATTCTTGCTTGATGTACAGCTTAAGTTGTTCAACAGTCCGAGGTCTCCGTTGTTGTATTTTATGCTTCATAATACACCACACATTTTCAATGGGGGACAGGTCTGGACTACAGGCAGGCCAGTCTAGTACCTGCACTCTTTTACTACAAAGCCACGCTGTTGTAACACGTGCAGAATGTGGCTTGGCATTGTCTTGCTGAAATAAGCAGGGGCGTCCATGAAAAAGACGTTGCTTGGATGGCAACATATGTTGCTCCAAAACCTGTATGTACCTTTCAACATTAATGGTGCCTTCACAGATGTGTAAGTTACCCATGCCTTGGGCACTAATACACCCCCATACCATCACAGATGCTGGCTTTTGAACTTTGCGCCTATAACAGTCCGGATGGTTCTTTTCCTCTTTGCATCAGTCCATCTTAGATGAGCTCGGGCCCAGCGAAGCCGGCGGCGTTTCTGGGTGTTGTTGATAAATGGCTTTGGCTTTGCATAGTAGAGTTTTAACTTGCACTTACAGATTCAGTGACGAACTGTAGTTACTGACAGTGGTTTTCTGAAGTGTTCCTGAGCCCATGTGGTGGTATCCTTTACACAGTGATGCCGGTTTTTGATACAGTACCGCCTGAGGGATCAAAGGTCACGGGCAGTCAGTGTTGGTTTTCGGCCTTGCTGCTTACGTGCAGTAATTTCTCCAGATTCTCTGAACCTTTTGATGATATTACGGACCGTAGATGATGAAATCCCTAAATTCCTTGCAATAGCTCGTTGAGAAATGTTGTTCTTAAACTATTGGACAATTTGCTCACACATTCGTTCACAAAGTGGTGACCCTCGCCCCATCCTTGTTTGTGAATGACTGAGCATTTCAGGGAAGCTGCTTTTATACCCAATCATGGCACCCACCTGTTCCCAATTAGCCTGTTCACCTGTGGGATGTTCCAAAATAAGTGTTTGATGAGCATTCCTCAACTTTCTCAGTCTTTTTTGCCACTTGTGCCAGCTTTCTTGAAAAATGTTGTAGGCATCAAATTCCAAATGAGCTAATATTTGCAAAAAACAAAGTTAGCCAGTTCGAATGTTAAGTATCATGTCTTTGCTGTGTATTCAATTGAATATAAGTTGAAAGGGATTTGCAAATCATTGCATTCTGTTTTTATTTACGATTTACACAACGTGCCAACTTCACTGGTTTGGGGTTTTGTAACTAAAGGCCTTTATCCAATCTTCTAACAACAGGCCTATATCAAACCTTCTACTTACAGGCCTATATCAAATACACTATACAATATGCAAACTCCTCTGAGAAAATGTTGAAGTTACTAAGAAGTGATCGAATAACAAAGGAATTTCGGGAAAGACTTGAATATCAAGGTTATGCCAGAGCAAAAATGAGAGTGAGATTAGAATGATGAGTCGCTTCACAAACAGCCTGAATAAAATCTAGCTGAGTCAATTAGGGATTTAAAGAAGAGCGAAGGCTGTCACTTTCTTTTTCAACATGGACATTAAAATCACGACAATAAACATTTCATCAGAGCTGAGACTTATGTTTGATAAAAACTGTGGAAAGTGAATTTAAATAAATATGATGAAATGTTTCATGTTTCAGAGTTAAAGTAGCTTTGATGTAAAAAGTCGAAAAAATGCCCATCATATAGCCTAGAGAAAAATTGAATAGGACATGGATGTAAAATTCTGTCTGTCACGTGACATGATGGGGAAAGGCTGGTCACTCTCACCTGTGCAGGTGTTAAACTTTGACCCCTAACGGTCAGCTGATCTCTGAGTTTGCTGCTGGGGCAGTGGAAAGACCGACATCTGCTCTGCTCGGCAAAACGGAGACCTGTTTCGGTGTGAATCGGTTGTGTTCGGCTGAGCTCGGCTCTGTTCGGTATGTTCGGTATGCTGAGCGGTCGAACCGGTTCAAACGTTTATTTAAATGACGTCATCACGTTGGTCTGGCAGAGCAGAGCGTCAGCAGGGAGCAGCGCGGACTGCAGGCTCACGGTAAGTACATCACAACATTTTCAACGCGTTTCAACGAGAGTTTCCCGGTAACAGTGCAAAGATAGTTGTTCTGTGGAGGCGATCTACATGTAAGTAAACTTTTCACAGCTCTGTTTGTTTCAGGTTTCTGTAATTCCGCTCTGAGCGGCTCCGTTTGAACACGATGAAGAACTCCGTTTAAAAATGAACAAAATTAAATGATTAATAGAGTTTTTGCCAGAATTGAGCTTACGCTGACATTAAAGTACATCCTTATAGGTTATTGTGACTGTCTCGAAGTGTTTGGCTCCGTTTTTATCAAGTTAAACTGTCGATTTAAACCGAAAAACACCGAAAATAGTCTGAAAACTAGAGCGGAGTGGAGCGACTGAGAGAGGGTGTGTGCACAAATGTGAACCTCCAGAGACGGAAGAGCACAACAATGGTTCAAGGGTTAGGGTTTATATAATATAATAAAATATATAGGTGTGTGTGTGTGTGTGTGTGTGTGTGTGTGTGTGTGTGTGTGTATGTGTGTGTATGTGTATAAATATATATGTGCAGATACAGTACAGGCCAAAAGTTTGGACACACTTTCTCATTCAATGTGTTTACTTTATGTTCATCACAATTTACATTGTAGATTCTCATTGAAGGTATCAAAACTATGAATAAACATGCATGGGATTATGTACTGAACAAAAAAGTGAGAATTAAATGAAAACATGTCTTATATTCTAGTTTCTTCAAAGTATCCACCCTTTGCTCTGATTACTGCTTTGCAGACTTTTGTCATCGTCTTGATGAGCTTCAAGAGGTAGTCACCTGAAATGGTTTTCACTTCTCAGGTGTGCCTTTCCAGGGTTAATTAATAGAATTTCTTGCCTTTTTAATGGGTTGGGACCATTATTTGTGTTGTTCAGAAGTCAGGCTGATGCACAGCTCACAGTCCTATTAGACCAGGGGTGTCCAAACCATGGCCCGGGGGCCAAATGCGGCCCGCTGACCATTTTGAATTGGCCCCTGAAACAGTTGAATGAATGAAGACATTTTGATTACAGCAGCAAATACCATCAATAATGCATATTTTAGCCATATTTACTTTGTCAAAAGGTCCCAAAGGTACATTGCAACATTCATGTCAAGCACCAACATTCTTGCAGTTTACTCTTGTTTTGTGTCTGACAGTGAAGATAAGCCATCAGTGTCTTCATCTGCTACTCAAAGGGTCATTCTCTCCCTGACATGGTGTGAATCCAGTGATAGCCCGGGGTTACAAGGGGTGGGCTACACCCCTAAACCCTAAAACTTTAACTTAAATCCACTAAAAGTGAGGTACAGCAAGTGGCCCAGTCGTCCTTGTATTCCTCTTTATGCGGCCCTCAGTGTAAAAAGTTTGGACAACCCTGTATTAGACACTTTTAAAATTAATATTATGGCAAGAACCAATCAGCTACATTAAGAGAAACAAGTAGCCATCATTACTCTCATCAGTGAGAATCTACAATGTAATTAGTGATAAAAATAAAGAAAGCACATTGAATGAGAAGGTTTGTCCAAACTTTTGGCCTTTACTGTATGTGTAGATATAATATTATGGCCCAAATTGTGTTGCTGTGGTAGTCTATAATGATTATAACCACAGTATTAATGATTGTGTTTCAGTAAATATAGTCAGGGTAGTTTCTAGCTTAAGAGTAATATATAAGGATATAATCAGAGTCTTAATGTTTGGTAATATGTGAAAGCACTGATTTAATTTTTAATCCAGCAGGGTTGAACTGAGACTGTAATGATCCTAGGTCTATTTGAGATCAATGATTTAATTGAAAGATATATGAAAATGTATATATAAAGATGTCAACATGCTAAAGATGAAAAATGTTCTATGTTATCATTGGTAAAAAACCCACTTACTGATCATCTCTGTGTGCAGATTAATGATTAAACACACTGAACGTCCTGTAAATGCCTGCAGAGTGTGTGTGAGTTGAAACATGTCTCACTGCTTAAATCATCTGCAGGATTTACAACATCACACACACTCAGTTATGTAAGAGCTGGAACAAACACACACACACATGTACAGGAGAGGACACAGGGTACACACCCAACAGGGTCAACACGGATCCTAAAATACAGAAACAACCATCAGCATGTTTATTATGTGTGTCTGTGTGTGTATATGTATGGATATATATACACACATACACACACACACATACACACTCATACAGTATATATACACACAGTCAGGCTTAACAGACCAGGAGAAAGGAGTATTCCAGGGTTTTCGACTTCTGTCATACTCATTGTGATTGTTTAAGGAGGCTTTAGCAGACTGAATTATCGTGTGTACCAAACTAAACTCTCCCTGTAGTGCACATCAGAGGAACCTCTGCTACTACTGACTTTTCCTTCAAGCTATAAAGTGTCCTAATGAATGTTTTTACTGTAAAAGAGGAATCACATTCAGAATCCTTCTACGGGTCCATGGAGTGCTTAGTACTTCAGCTCCTGTGTTCATTTCTGACATGCTGACTGTCTAGAAACAGTCTCGACCCTCAGGCCTCGGTCCACTTACTGTGTCTGGAGTAAAACTAAAGAAACTAAACGCCCAGTTTCTTTCCCGAGGCATTTAAATCTTATTCTGTGTGCTGTTTTGAAAATACTACTCTTCACTTATTTGGTTTTTTGGAAATATGATTAATTTATATATTATTTTGTTTGCATCTTGTTGGCCATTCCACTCAATTTTTATCAACTCTCTGCACTCTCAGCGAAGACATGACCCACAATCGCACTAAAAATAAGTGGTTTATTTTCAGTTGCTTTTAGTTCTTCATTATTTTATGATTTTAAACTGATTTTGTTGAGTTAGATTAAGTCATCAGAGTTGATATATTTGTTGTTGTTGCTTTGACGCCTATATTTCAAGTCCTTTGTTTTGTCAGGTATTTTTAGTCTATTGCTACAAAAAATTTAAAAAACAGGCTAAAATCCATCTCCCCTTGGAAGATCCTCCCGTCACTCATGTTTAAACTTAACTTATATAAACTCTGGCGAAAGTTGCCCTTGCTTTGAGGTTAAACATGATTTAATATGATGCACAGTGTTCAGTGTGAGCACACTCTGAAATGATTCAGGGTTCCTAATCCTCAGGTGAAGGTGAGAGTACAAACATCATCACACACACCCCTCAGTCGTGTCGGGCCATGTTGCTCTATTAACGACATTAAGGTTTAATGAGAAGAAAGAGTCTGCCCTCAGGGATGGGAGGAGAGCAGCAGACGATTATTAAACCAAAATAAAATCAAAACATTATTGAACTAGAAAAGCATTCGGAGAGCACAGACCTCTGCAAGCGGCACAGTCCTCTCCCATATTGTGATTTTCACCATAAATATTAGTCCTACCTTTATTTCATCGAAATATTTAGATTCCTTGACCATGAAAACATACCATGAGCAATTGGATTCATAATTACCTCTGCCAAGGAGGTTATGTTTTCAGGAGAGTTTGTTTGTCTGTCCGTCCGTCTGTCTGTGAACAAAATAACTCAAAAAGTTATGGATGGATTTTGATAAAAATTTTCAGGAGATGTTCAGCATGGGAAAAGGAAGAACTGATTAGATTTTGGTGTTGATCTGGATCAGCGTCTGGCCACCATGACAAAAAATGTGATTTTCGTGAATAACTACTGAACTAAAATAGATATCATTATGAATCCAGTTACTCAGCGGACCGCGGCTCAGTAAAACTTATATCAGCACCTGCTTCTGTTTTAGCCCAGTTTTTCTGCTTTGTGTCCCTTTTTAAAATGCGCCACAAAATGACGTGCTGCTGCTGGATTAAATTTATATCAGCACCTGCTTCTGCTTCTGTTTTAGCCCAGTTTTGGCTTTGTACCCCTTATTAAAATGCACCAGAACATGACGCGCTGCAGCCACGGCGGGGGTGTGCCCGGCGCGCCCGGAGCACCTCCAAATGCCCTGCATCTTTTTTTTTTTTTTTTTAAATGTATTTTTTGGGGCATTTTGTGCCTCCATTGATAGTAGAGAGACAGTGGACAGGCCCGTGAAAGGGGGCGAGAGAGCAGGGGAAGACACTCCGCAAACTGGCCACAGGCAGGACCCGAACCCGGACCGGCAGAAGCAAATACATGGGGCGCCTGGCTGCCAACCACTCCACCAAACCAGCACCCCAATGCCCTGCATCTTAAACCATTCATGGGACTCCTTAAGTGTTTCCATACAGAGTTCCATATTAGCCACGTTGTTCACTACAACAGACACTTTTTTTTTCTGCTCAACCTTTGAGGCATCGGCAAGTTCATATAATCCGCAGCGATGTTTCTTCCCGTGTCCGCCTCTCCCTTTTTTACCTCTCTCAAGCAGAAGACTCTTTGCTTTCCAGTTTTCATCAATGAAATGGGCAGTCACTGTCATATAGGACTCCATTCGAAGAGACGTCCACATCTGTTATCTTTATCTATTAACTCAGAAGCTTTCTCTTTTTTACTCCCTTGTATTTCGCCGTGAGCACGTGTGTAATTGTCTGGCGCGCCAGCACTGAATATCCAGTAGAGCTGCAACTATCGAGTATTTTTGGAATCGAGTACTCTGTCGATTATTTCTTCGAGTACTCGAGTACTCTAACAAAATATACTTTTTGTTTTTAAACAAATAAATCAATTGTATACAATGCAACATGTTAGGGCTTTCAAATGCCGTTCATTCCTCAGAAAAGGGTTTTTATTTTAACAACTTTCAAAGTTTAAACCAGTACTGGTTAGCCTATACAATACTGATTTACATAGCAGTAATATAATTCTGCAATTATATTTGTGTAGTTTGGATTGAAATCCTTGATGATGTTCTTAAATCCTGTGTCCTCCACCATGAAAACAGGACGCATGTCTGTGATGAGCATATTTAAAATGCTGTAATAGTAATAGTTGCGGCCCTAACGGCGTGCTATCATGCTAAGCTACATTCTAGGGTAACTCTGTTTGACATCATACACACTACACTGTGTTTTCTTTTCGTCCCTTCTTGTAGTGACCACACACTTTGGACACTCTCTGCCATTTCCTCTGCGGACTCTCTCCTTTCTGTCCCTCTCTTTTCTCTTCCTTCATGATTGTACAAGTCGCGCAGCAGCGGAGGTAGCAGGCGCATTGTGCCACAGAAATGACCGTCCGTGTCAAACACCATGCACTGTATAGTAGTCCAGATATATATTTATATGTATAATTATATATTAAACGAGGCTTCGAGGCACACAATTTTAATTCGAGGATATTTTGTAATCGAGTACTCGCGAATATTCGAGGAATCGTTTCAGCTCTAATATCCAGGTTCCAATGTTTTTCTTGGCCTTCCACGACACCAATGGGCCTCATACCCTCAGAAATAAATTGTCAATTCCTTCTGTGATGTCGTTTTTGCATTTGGGTGTTTATATGAGGCATAAAATCCAGCTCGGACTGGGTGAGGGATGCTGAATATTGAAATGTTCTTGAATAAAAAGTTTGATATGAACGATAAATGCATTGAAATGGTGTTCTAAGACATGATGGGGGTGCTCAGAAAATAACCCCATTTCACTTGATACATTTCTTCTGATGAAATGAACTGAAGTGGGGGGGGGGATGACACATTTGGTCGACCAATCAGAATTTTGGTCGACTGAGCACGTATTGACCAATTAGTCGACCAGTTGACTAGGACTTTACAGCCCTACTGTATGTATCCATAAATGTGTATACTGTATATACATATGTAGATGTAAGTGTTTATATTTAATGAGTAATACTCTTTTAATTTTGTTGTCAGTCATTTCAAAGCTAACTGTATTTATTTGTGTGTTTTTAGAGTGCATCAGGATGACAGTTTTCAACAGGAGAGTCATGGTTTCCATGAAAATTCAATCACACAAGAAAATTTCCCATCAGCCCCCTCACAGGAAACAAGGCACACAGGTGAGACAGGCTGATGAAACGTCGCCGATGCTCTTTTATACATTGACAGATTTACTCATCTTATTGAACTTAAATATTTGTTTGAAGTACAAAGTTGTTTCAAAAGTAAAATAATAATAAAAAATACTTTTAATTAAAATGCTGTACTCAGAAATTAAAAATCCCGAGAGTATTTTTTTCTGAAATAGAAAGACAGAAAATACTGACATCACCAACTTCTGTTTGTCTCCTCTTTGTACTAAAAAGACAGAAGTATAGATGGATGGACAGGTGGATAGACTGACAGATATACAGTAGATGAGTGGATTAATATACATAAATAGAATGATAACGTGAACTGATGTTAGTAAAATACTTGGTTTCTGTAAATTAAACATATGGTAAATTCTTAGGCCTAAATGTCCAGGGTTTTACATTCTAATCGAAGATCGAGTAGAAAAGCAGACATGATATTTTTAATGTATATTTCAAATCATCATAAACTAAAGATAAACTTAAGTTATTTTTTCATGGTAAAACTACACTATAAATAAAACTTTACCAGATCAATAACTAAGAACCCCGTTTTTCCTGTGTTTAAAGTCAGTTATTTTCCTAATCAATATCTGATCAATATATTCATGAGGTAACTTTGTTCTTTAGCTCCGATCATAAAAGGGCGGGACACCGAACTCATCAGACCAACCTTCAGCCCCAGCCTGTTTCTACGTCTGCAGACCCTCACAGCCAATCAGAACAAAGATCTGACAGCAAATCAAACAGCACAGCTTACAGCCAATCATAACACAGAACAGAACCAGCACAGGTAAGGTGTTAGCACATGCGTGCGCTCCTGTTTTTCTTGTCTAGACCCAGCTTTGGTTTCATACTCTCTAAAAAGTGTGTTTCCCAACTTTTAACAACATTAAAATCATGTGAAGACCACATTGTTCTTACTAAAACAGAATCTGTGTGAGCCTGTAAAGACTTGAATATGAATTTAATAGCCTGTCCATGTGCTCAGTTTTTGTTTTATTAGCTCTTCAGTTGGTCTGCAGACGCAGCAGGTTTGACATTTGATGCCATTCAAAGAGGTTATGAAGAGAAGAACTCTCTTTAATTATTAACTTGTGTTTATTCTGCCAAACATTATTTCATCTTATCTACAGAAGATTCCAGTCTGTTTGATAAATGATTTAAATGTTGCATTTTTACAGTAGAAAACAAATGTTAATGTACACAACAAAGAACTATAACCATGATTCAATACAAGTTTGTTGACTCAAAAGTGATGTCCACATGTGGAATTGTTGACCTGTAAGCTCTTTGTAAGCCAGGCAGTCAGACGGCACACTGAGATGGAAAAAGAAATGGATCTTCTTTATAGCAGAATTGTCTTCCAAGCTCCAGGAATCTCTCCACAGTCATAAGTTTCTGTATCTACTCCGTGTGATTTGAGCCATGATCAGAATTTCTGGAGTATCACATACGACCAACTGACCAAGCAGAGAGACCCCCACCCCTACCACAATGAGGATCCATTTAAAAGAAGCAACACCTCCAACACTTGTTGCTCCCATGCTGTAATAGAGTCTCACATACCCTGACTGACCAAGCAGAAAGTGACGTTTCACTTCCACTGTGAATGTATTTGAGGCAGAATGGGGAACGAGTTGATCCCCAGGGTTTGTAACAGGCTTGATATTGGTGGGACTCAGTGGGTACAGGACTGCCAGGAAGCGCCTCTGCTGTTGTGTGTATGTGGGGAAACACCTTGTGTTGCGTGCATCCTAGCAATACTGCAGTGTGAATAACAGATGTTACGGCTTCGTTGTTATGAATGTCTGCAGACATGATATAGCGGGCCTCGTTGTAGCACTTTTGCGTAAAGGCATTGTGAAATAGAACTGGAGTCCAAAGCCGAGGAGATGGTCATTGACTTTAAGAGGTATAAATCCCCTTCAGTAGCAGTCAGGGGGGAGGTCATTGAAGGGGGCAGACCAGTACTGCTATTCTATTGCTTAAATCTTCGAGTTCAATTAGAAAACATATCAATTTCCATTTAGACATAATGGTGAAAACACTGAATCGTACAGTTCAGTAGTTTATAAGTGCAGTTTGAATTTAATTAATGCCTTTGTAAATGTACTTTGTACCAGTGACCTGAAACAGCATTTGCATTATAAAATTGTGTGTATTTGTACTTAAGCATGGCGACCTGTAATGTAGACACTATATTCTTAAAAAAAAAAACTTCAGTTCTCTGCTCTGGTGATTTTAAGGCATTAATCTGTACTCTTCTGGAACAATTAAAATGATCAGTTTGTGTTTCTAAATCTTTTTGGACACGCTTACACTAGAATAGTTATTTTGGGCATTACTCAATCATTTATTATTTGTTGTAGGTAGCATGTAGTCCTTTTCGTGAGATTGTGACATGTTTGTTTAAGTTAATATTTGGGTTTATTTTGTTTTCTTGCTCTCTTTAAGGTGTGGGGCAACATTTTGATAGACACAGAGTGGTTTGATGAGTAGAGTGGTGGAGCTGCTGCTCTCTTTGTAGTTCATATTTAGGATATATTAACCATGGCACACAAAACAGTCAGATCATCAAACAGGCTCCTCTGTTCACCTACAGCGTCTGTATGAAGCTACGCTACAGCGCTATCTGTGAGCATCGAGAGAAGAAAAGAACCTTTTCTTTGTCTGTTGGCCGTTAACTGTCAGAAATGAAACGCAGGTGGCACATAAGCTGTTCAGTCCTCCTTGCTGTTATTTAAGTCAGAATTTTTGTCACAGTCTTGAGAGGAGTAAACATCCCCCTCCCCCCACAGCTGAGGCGCGAACTGCTGGCTTTAGGCTTCTGCATGACTGCCCTTGACCCCCTGACCTAACCCTGGACTCTCAGGAAACAGCCGTTCATTTTCTGAATTGTGTGATTATGTATTTATGTTGTTATATTTTGTTACATCAGAGAGTCCGTTGGTCAAACAGGCACACCTTCACCTGCCCACAAACACGACCATATACGGCTGCCTGTTTGTTGCTGAGCTAGCAGGGCCTTACTGTGTCAGGTAGCCGAGTGTGTGTTGTGGTCATGTGACTGTGGGAAAGTGAAGTTCAGAGGACTGGGGAATGCTGACTGTCCGGTTCATCCTCTGAAGCCACTGAAGAAGCCTGCATCACGCTTGTTATGGTGCTATGCAAATAAAGATTGATTGATTGATTGAAGACAAAAACAGCCTGAACAGGAAGGGTGTTGGAGTTAGAGTCTGATATGTAACATATTTTATTTCTGTTTGTTATTATCTAAAGGATTGAACCAATTATACCTTTATTCTTATACTCTTCTACTGAAGAGTAGAATGTATTTTTTGTTGTTCATCTGTTTGTGTTACCATGAAAGAACAGCTCAGTATTAGGGACAGGAGGCTTTAGCTTTGGCATCTGTATTGATATCAGTGGTAATGAGGAAATATCATCAGCTTAAGACCGTGCATCCCTTATTATGGATGTTTACCCAAAGGGATAATTTCTATTTATCATTAAGAATGTGAAATTAACTGGTAACAGACATTAGATGAAGCTAATAGTGTGTTTTTTTCTTTGTCAGATTCACTCAGAGTGCTGAGGACAGCAGCTGCTGTTGGGTAAGTAAAAAATATTCTTGTATCAGAACTTGACTGTGAGACATAAAACCAGCTGATTTTTGGATTGGATTTGATTGGTTATCAATAAAGCATAGTATGTCATGGATTCATTGTTTGGCTAACATGTACATATGTTTGTACTGATCATTTTTCCATCTGTGCTGTAGTCAAAAGTTTAAATACCTGGTGTTAGGTGGTTTGGATCTGGAGGAGTTTGACACAGTTTGAGCTTTGTGGTGGGTTTACAGCAGTTGCATTATACTGATATGGATGATAACTCATCTTTAAATGTTATTATTAATTAGTAAAATTACTGCTATTAGATAGAAATAGTAATAATACTGAGCTGAAATAAGACTAATGATAATTAGGAATGAGTTTTTCCAGTAACCTCATGATGTAACAAGTATTTTGATACAGAAGACATGAGGCGATACCCTTTATATTCATAAACAGTGGTTAAACAGTGGATAAAAAGAGGTCAACAAAGGTTTAAATAATCCTTCAAAAACTAGTTCAAGCTAAAATATTATTGTTATTTGACACACATTTCGAACGGATATGAAGAATTTCAAAATAAATTACCCTTTTTATTTCCCAATCTGAGCAGCTCACTAGGCTTCTCTGAGATGCCAGGAATTCAACAGACAGAACTTTCAACCTGTAAATCTGATTTATCTTTTCATGTATGCAAGTAAATCATTTTAATCTGAGCCCTTCATCAAGAAACAATAATGTGTTTTAATTTTTTTCCCATTTTTGTTAAACAGTAACTTAAAAAATCATGAATAATAATATTTATATTTCAGCATTGAAAATTATAATTGTGATTTAAAAGCTTTTACATCCTGGTGTATTACACATATCAGAGCTGGAGCAGTTATGACTACGGTTAAGTTTAAATCAGATATTTCATAGGTTTAATGCTATCTATGGTTTGGTTTAAATGTGACTTTCGTTGTGTATTTTACTGGTTTTGGGGTAGGTGTTGTTGTTACTCTAGCTTGGGTGGTGTTTTAACTGTAGAAAAGGATGCAGATGTTTCCCTTTAAGATTTACTTAGTCAATCAGAAAATACACAAGACTGGAATTTCAGTTAGCCTTTGTACTGATAGGCTGTTACTTATGTGTCATCTGACCAATTACATCATGCTGTGGGTGGGACATTAATTCAGAGTGTGTAAGAAAACAAAAGTTAGGGCGAGAATTACCTCTTACCTGGAGACAGAGATGGCTGTAAGGGCGGATAAGAGGCAAATTAACACATATAATTATATTGAAATGCTGAGTCAGCATTTCAACATATTGTTCTCCAACTTTATATTGATATGATCACCAGTCATTTTTAAGCTCCGCCCAACATCAAATATGTTTTGGTGTGTGGCGGCCATGTTTTTCAATCAATCAGGCTCATCTAAAATGAAAATTGGGGAGTTGTCCCCCAAGTCCATGCACTGAAGTTGGTGCTGATTGAGTGAATTTTTGTGAGGTCCTATTCATTTCAGTGTTTTTTAACATTATGCAAATGACCTAAATGCAGTACCAGCACTGTTCATGCTTCAAAAAGTTTTTTGTAGGGGAACATCAGGCTCAAGTATGTTCTGACAGTTCAAGCTGTTAGCCCTTGTGGTGTGGGAGGATGAGCCTGCAAAATATTGCACACATTGCCCTATGATATAGCGCCACCATCAGGTAGATTGGGTTCAAGTAATATTTGCAGCATGAAGACATCAGCTGTAATTGACCTGCCAACTTTTGTGTCTTTAGGTTATTCCAGGTCTCCACAAATGAAGAACAGGCAATATTCAATAAGCCCTGCCCGCTGCAAGAATATTTTAGTTCATAGCAGCTAAGTTTTTTGGCCGATTATGCTCATTTATAATAGAAATGACCGTCTCAGTCCCCTGATGCTGTCTGACAACAGTGGTGTTGATAGCATTAATATTCCAAACTTTCTGTTCATTTTACTGTTTTATGCTTTATGCACATTAGCCAAAAATCAGTAATAACAGCGTTAGTGGTGCAAGAGGCTTTTTTGTAGAGGTCTATCAGGTGAAGGTGTCAACAGGACTTGCAGTGTGGGAGGGACAGTCTTTGAAGTTATGCACTGTATGTCATAGCACCATAAGCTTGTACAGGCAGCTTCCCAGTCTCATTGTGAATCTACACAGCAAATTTGGTGGTGATTGGGCAAAGGGTGTTTGAGTTATTACTAGTTAAGTTTAAGCTCTGCCCATCATCTAAGATATTTTGTGTGGCGGCCATGTTTTTTCACCAATCAGGCTCATCTATAATAGAAATCTGACAGTTTGTCCCCTAGGGATGGGAATCGAAAACCAATTCCAGTTGAGAATCGTTAACAGCTCCATCAAAGAATCGATATCATTAATCTTTTTGCTCATCAATTCCCTTATCAATTCCATTCAATTGACAGGGTTCAGAAGTGGCAGAATTGTGGCTTAATTTTAATTACACCTACTGCACAACCTTAAGTAAGTGGAAACACCAGCAACTTGCAGAAGCAGTTATCTATACTGTGACATGTGTTTGACATTGTTGCCACTGAAAATCAGACCATTTGCCCACATACAAAATTTGCTTGAATCGATAAGGGAATCGTTTAAGAATTGGATCGATTAGCAGGATCGTTAACAGCATTGATATTGATAAAATCTAATCAGTTCCCATCCCTATTGTCCCCTGAGGCCATATACCGGCTTTGGTGTTAATAAAGTTATTCTTTCCCAAGTTCTATTCATTTAAGTGTTTTTTCAAATTATGCAAATTAGCAAAAAATCTAATTAGGTGGACTTTAGAGGTTTTTGAGGCTTTTTTTGTGGAGTACATTGAGGTGGACTTGAGTTTCCATTTTCAAGTTAATCGGACTTCCGGAGTGAATGGCGTGACCTTTCCAAAAAGTCGATTTGAGCCTTATTTACAGCGCCACCTTGTTGCTGACTTGGCTCATAATTTAGGCAAGGGTGCTGCACATCATTTCCACCGTTTTGGCCAAATTTCAGCTTTCTGACCAATTCCAGCTCACTGGAATTTTGGTCCAAGTGGCAGACAACACATAATAATGATAAACCAGCACAAAAACAATAGGATTCTACCCCTTCGGGGTTTGAGCCATAATTACTAAGTCGAGACCTAAGACAGTCTGTTTTATATCAAATAACATGTTCTTTGTGTATTTGTCCATTTGTTTAATAAAAACTAAATGTGGATTGAGGCCAAATGTCTGAATTCCAGCTGCAGATAAAAGGACACTTATCTAGTCCAAAACTTTGCATGTCAAATTTCAGAGAGCTGTTTAAACTTTATGTTAATACACAAAAGCATTTGCCTTCAGTTTGATAATTTACATTTTTTATATCAGCTAAAGGTCACATAAAAGTGAAACAACAGCTGTCTTGACAATGTTGATGACATTTTACAAAAATCTATTCATACAGTCCATTAACATCAAGTAATAATTTATTATGGTTCATCTATCCAAGTTTTAATGTCTTGTCTTCATGTTAGTGACGCATCATAACCTCTGGGGTCCTGTAGTTGTCATTGCTGTCATTATGCCTCCTATTTTTTTTAATAACTGTTATCACTGATATTCATCTACTGTCAGTTGACCCCCCATTTTCAGAGTCTCATCACCTCAGATTCAGTTTCATTATTGTCCTTGAGGGCAAATTGGGTTTTTAGTAAAAAACACAAAACACACACAACACATGGAGTTAGAGTGCAAACATATAACATGTATACAGATAGATATTACTGAGCAATATGCGAGTACACCTAAGTCATAGTTAAAATAATGCTAAAATTGTATTAAAATGTAGGGTCAGGGGCATGGCACACAGTGACCAATAAAGTGCAAAAATTGCTGTTGAGCACGCTGTGTCCAGTAAGTGCAGTCTCTCAAAGGGTGATCAATAAAGGGCCTGTCATTGTAAACATAGCAGTGAGAATAATGCTGCGTTCCATTTACCTCGGAACTGGAACTGGGAGTTCCCAATTCTTTGTTTTTTTTCTGCCAAATATCTGTTTCGGCAAAGAAAAAAGAAATATCTGTTTTCGGTTTCAAAGAATCCATATCAGTCGTGCCCTACTGAGATCCTGCATAGATCTGTTTGGTAATTGTTCCTTCACTTCACAATCACAGCAGGATTATTGGTCTACATTGACACAAAGAAGGGCAAACTGTATGAAGCTGGCTCACTTTGCAGGAGTGAGGGTACTTTAAGATAACTGGTGCAGAATGCTTTGTACCACAAACCTTCTTTCCTTAAAACAGACTATGTGGGCAATGGGCTATGTGCTGCTCCAACAGCGGGCTTTAGGTGGCCGTATTTTGGACATCCCTATTATTGACAGAGTCATTGTCAGATAATTTTACACAAGTTAAATTTATTTGACACATATTTTAATGTAAAGTTTTGTTTTACATTTGTTATTTTTCTGTTTACAGATTCACGGACAAAGGCCTGAGGGAGATTTTTCATCTTCCACAGAATCAGCAGTCAAGGATAGAATAAAGGACAACTCCATCTTGAATATACCCAGTCAGCAAGGGACTAACAGAGATAATGTTCTCTATCAAAGGTTTTCAAGTGGAGACTATCCAGGCGTACAAGTGAAAGGCTCAAGTGAGAGTGATGTATGCATAACAGATAAGACAGGGTGTGATTATGGTGTAAGTAAAGGTCAGACAGAGTGTGACAGGAAGACTCCACCTGTGGAAACACCAGATCCAAACAGAAGCATGTTGTCATCCAGCATGGTCACAGTCCTTGCTCCTCATTGGAACAGCAGACTGAGGCGGAACAAAAGATTTGAGGGAATGAATAATCCACAGGGCAGTTTACAAGATGTGACAAACACTGCAACAAACTGCTCACATGAACCTTTTCACAGGTTTGGAGAAAGGTCATTTACAAGTGGGATGCAGGAACCTTCGAAGTATCCCTTTGTTGGCACCAAAAGGGAAACTGACAGCTGGTCTACCAAGAGTGGTCCTGCAAGTTTGGGGTCTGAATGTAAAAGGAAAATGATTCACACAGTCTCTGTGGATTTAAATTGTCAACGGACAAACAATAGAAGAATGGCTGCAGCTTCTATGAGTTCATTTCCCACAGCTCTTATTCCTGTTGCTTCTGACAACCAGAAAAATAATCCAGAAACTTTCAAGAAAACTGGACTGTCATCGCTCAGTTCCAAACCTACAACTAGCAGTATTCTTCTTTCTTTAAGAAGATTCAACTCCAACAGCAGGATCTCAGATGCACCCTCTCCTCTCCCTGACATAAACCAAGCACCAAGTGAACGAAATGCAAAATTATTCCCAGCATGCCCTTCTCAAAGCATCGACTGTAACCTTGAAGACAAGTCAAAGCCACCTTTTTCTCCTTCTTACATTTCCTGTAAAACAAGTGAGGCTGTCCCCCTACGTTCACTCCCAACTTCCACCCACAGCGAGAGGCTGAAGTTTGAAACACGTTACACCTCTGCATCATCAGAGAACAAAGATTTAGAAAATATGCCTTTAAGCCAACATTCTCAGCCAACCCTGGCCAAATCCAATCTCATACACTCCAAACCAACTTCCCAAATTAGAGGACTAAACGGAAGAGACCCAAACTTTAGGATTTCAAACAGAGATGTGTCTTCAGAGAGCCTGAGCTCCGCAGGCCTTGGCTCTCGTAAAACAACTCTGTCATCCACTTCCTGGTGGAAACAAGTCTCTCAGGAAGGCGTTTCCCCCCTGAAGCTCAATGAAACATCAAGCTCCAAAGAAAAGCTGAACGCACCCTGTGCTCCACCCACTAATGACAATAACAACAATAATAAAGATGACAGGCCTTCTGCAGATTCACTGTACCTCAAAAGACTCAACAGTCCCATTTCCAACAGGTACAACAAAAACGCCACATCGTTCTTTCACAAAGACAGCGTGAACTTAGTAACGAAGCCACAGGGAGGATCTCAAAAGCTGAAACAGAGGATCAGTGATGATTCACATGAACCTGATTCTGACCAGCTCTCCAAACTGCAAAATGAATCCAAATCAAACAGCAACCAACCACAGTCAACTCCTGGTGTTTTTCTCTATTCTAAAATTAGCAGAGCTTCAGAACAAACACTGAGTCATCCTGAAGATCTCACACAGGATGATGCAAGTTCATTTACACCAACGCCTGTTCAACGAAATCCAGAGAGTATAGATTCTCCCAGTGAGAGCAGCAGTGCATACAAAGCCAATCCCAGTGCATTTCAAAACACCAGCTTGACCACATCTCCATTCTGTGCAGATGCTTCAATCAAACCACTTCATATTCAAGCTATTAGGCCAAAAACCAACAACAACCTTGTCCTAAGTGGACATAAAACTGACCCTACTATCAACATCAAACCACTGTCATCTACGAACAATAGTCATACTCCCTCACACACCAGGTCTTCTTCACAGACATCCAGATTTACACCCAGGGGAAATGCCTCTCCTCTTGGCTTTGAGAGAAGTTATGACTCTCTCCCAAAACCTCATTCTAGAGCAGCTTTCAGTCCGATTCCCACAGTGAGACCGTTCTGCAAATCAGACTCTGGTCCTGTATCCAACACTTCTGCGGTCCTATCCACCGCAGCCAAACAGCCAGAAACTGCCCCCAGCATATCCCCCACTACCCACTCTGTCACCCCTGTCCTCATGTCTCACTCTTCGCCCATTCCCATGTTGTCTCTTCTGACCCCCCCACCCACACCTAACATAACCAGCCCAAACTTTGAGTCCTGTAGCCCCAAGGAAAGCAAAGAAACCTCAGCAGGCCAAGAAAGAGACTCTGAAATGCACAGCTCGGAGGGAAAAAGGGAAAGAAGAGTAACTTGGGAAGACTCTGTGGATCTGCAGAGGTCTGAGCCAATCACAGTGAAGATTTTAGAGTCACCTCAAGTCCCAACAAGCTCTTTATCCCCCTCTAGGTCCTCCCCAACTATTAAAGCTCCATCAGTCTTCTCTATCCTGAGATCAGGCAGTCCAAGCACCAACTTTCCTCTGTCTTCCCCCACTTCCAAAACCTCCAGCTTACAGGTGTCAAAAAGAGAAAAACACCAATCTTTTTCAACAGACTGTGCAGATTTAGGATCCAGGGGGAGTGATCAACCCAGACTAAGTCCCAGGAGCCCACCAGTCTTTCACTTAAAAACTAAGGAGTTACCCATGCCCAGACAGGACAGGACCCTGTCATTGGAATCTGACATTGTCCAACCACATTTGTCCTCTCCTTTGTCTCTCCCCCCAGATTTCCTAAGTGGGTACAAGCTTCGATATAGTTCTCCACCTTACTCAACCCTCATGTCTGCGAGGTCCACACAGGGAGACAGTAAGCCTGTGACACCCCGATTAAAAGTCTTCCAACAACCTTTAAGTTATAATCCTCATCTTAGTAAACCTGCTGATTCAGTGCGAACAGCACCTGCGTCCAAACCCCCTCTGTTGCCCATCACCTCCCCTCAACCTCCAGCTGTTCAAAACAAAACCAACCATGAAGATTTAAACTTTGGGGTTTCAGAAACCGCTCAAATCAGCAACAACAATGACCAAAACAACAATCAAGATGTCCAGGACAGAAATATATTCCTTGTCAAAAATAGAGTCCATATAAGCTCATCTTCTCTGCAGGGGACCAAAGCTCGTAGCTCACTTCCAAAATGTGTCACAGAGACTTTGGTTTACACTGTTAACACCTCAAAGAGCAGTGCTCCTAAACCTTCACAACAAGCTGAAAACACAACACTGACTGTTGAGCCCAAGCACAGTCAGCAGTCGAACAAAGCACAGCAGAAGAAACCCACCAGAGAGGAAGGAAATATTTCGAGTGGGAGCAGCTCAACAGACAGCCACTCCACTGATGATAGAAGCTCAAAAGTGAAGGACAGTTCACTTAGTAAAAGCAGATTTTTTACAGTGCAGAATAGCAGTGAACAAAGTCCAAAGAAAAGTCGATTTGCATTGAAGAGAAGTGTGAGCACACCAAACTCCAGTTTATTGCAGTCTGATTCAGAGAGAACTAACAAGACCAATAACAAGGTAGACCAAGTCCTTACTAGACTGAGACAAACCTTCAGTACCAGACGATCTGATGATGACTTGTCCTTTCCATGGAAATGGAAACGAAACTCCCAAACACCTTTTATCAGTGGATCAAGTGACATCAGTAATGTAAGAGACGTTCCCGCTGAGACAAAAGCAACAGAAGAGCCTGAGCAGGAGAAAGCTAAAAGTCTGACAGCCAATCAGAAGGAAACACAAATTACCAGAAAGTGGACACAAGAGGAAAAGACTGTCATACCAATGGCAACTTCAGGAGTCACCATGGCAGCAGATGAGGTTTTGAAAAGGTCAAACAAACTGACTCCATTAAAAGATCAAGTCCAACCAATCAAATCCACAGAAGTAATGCCTGAAAATAAACTAAAATCTCCAACTATCCAGAGACCTGCAGCACAGGTTGACTTTAACAAAGACACCAGGACTGATTATAAACTAACAAACCAGCTCCTCATCTGTAAAGGCCCCAGTCCAGAAAGGAGCTCCACCTCCCCCACTGATTGCTCTCCACAATTCACAAAGTCCACGCCCAGCCCCAGGAGCCCCTTCTCACCCTTCTCCTCTATATCCCCTCTTTCTCCATTCCCCTCAGATGTCGCAGACGACGTCTTCTACAGCCCAAAGCTTCAGCGCCGCAGAGATTCTCCTTTACCCTTTGATACAGGAGAAGGAGTCAGTCTAAGGACTCCTAAAAGAAGTCAGGCATCCACCAGACCTCCAAGTGTAAGCTCGATACACAACAACAATCACTCTGCAACCTTGTATGCAGACTTAAAGTATGGTATCGAGCCTGGAAAGTCATTTTCTGTCAGTTCAGTTCTGTCAAGTCGACCCTCTGGGCCTGGTCGGATCTCTACAGGTTCCCGGTTTATGAGCGTAGGCGATCTCTCTAACTCTACTATGACTCATAGAGGGACTGAGGACTCTGAGTCATGGTCTGTCTCTCCTGATTGGACTGTTGGAAAGGACTTTCTACAAAGCAAGGAAAGTTTAATATCATACTTTTCCAGTGACCCTGGTAAAATGAAGACCAGATCTCTTCCGCGGTCATTGACCAGACGTTTGGCTAACTGGGGCTCAGATGTCTCAGCCTCTCCATCTGTAACCATGGAAAGCACAAAATCAGCTCGCATGTGGAGCCCTAACATGAACATGACTACCTTTGACTGGGACATCGAGGGTCCTCCAACCCCTCCTCCAACTCCCCCCCTGTCCCCAGTGTCGAGACCCATTTCCAAACCTCCCAGCTCTTCCTCCCCGACTTTTCCGTCCTCACCAGGACCACCAAGGGGAGACAGCCCATCTGCCACAGGACATCGGCCCTCTAGAGGCTACATCTCCAGCCTCAGCACTTTTGAGGAGTCATCAGACAGCTCAGACACTACTACAGATGATGAATACTTTTTAGAAAGTAGCGAAGGAGAGAAAGAAACTGAACTGTGAAGTAGGGATGTTGGCAGAAATCTGGCCATAGTGATGTTGGACATTGAAACGTTGGACACAGAGATGGACGTGAGATGGGGACATGAGAGGAAAAAAGACTTGTATTCCTAAAATGTCCTCCTTTGAATCACAAAGTCATTGGAAAAAAGAGTCAGGGAGCAGTCAGACAGCATGACTTCCTTTAAGACCTGTATTTATGTCACGGACTTGAAATGATCTGCATGATAATTCGACCTGGGTGTTTACCCTTTGTGGTGATTAAAAGTTGACAGGCTATAATCTCTCAACTATGGGGAGTCTGGGAAAACTTGTCATGTAAAGGTGTGATGTGTACATCATAGTTGCCTGTAAGTTTACATTTTACTCTGAACCATGGTCATTAAAGAGAATGTTATGATAAAGAGTAGACAAAAAGTAAATTTCGTTTTAAAGCACGAAATCACTAATGATAGCTATAGACACTTTACAGTAGGGCAGGCTGATGCCAGACTATTTTGTTAAAAACAACCAACCTCCCGCCACTTTTTTTGTCAATGTAAATATTCTAAACAAATTTTTCATAATTTATAAAAGTCTGTAGGGAAGAGTCATTAGATCAAATATAAATGTTTATTTTTGTATCTTAACATAAAGAGATACTTTTCACATAGTGAACATTTAAGGTGTGAGTCAATGTATTTTATAAATAAATGTATTTCAGTACACTTTGATTATGCACATTTTTATTGTCCCGGGACAGTGTATATATGTGGAATGTCTTAAGTGTGACTGTAATTTAATGCTATGTTTTCAGGTTTATGTTTGAGTGACTGTTTGAGAGTGTAACTTTGGTTTCAGAGTGAAAGTTTTAGAGTGTGAATTTCCTTTCTGAGGGACTGTGTTAAAGTGTAACTCTAATTTCTGAATGACTGTTTTAGAGTGTATGTGACTTTAGTTTTTTTGAGTGCTGAGATTAACTTTAGCTTGCTTTATAATATTATGTTTTAGAGTGTATATTTCTGATTATTGGGACATCACTAACTTGCTGCTGTATGGTCACAGTGTTGAGCCACCCAGATGAGAACCAGACCTTCTGAGTTTTCAGGCATTTCTGTCTTGAATCAATCACAGAATGATCTTCAGTGGAAGCTTTGGGCGTGGTGCTTTAACAGTTTCACATAATTCAACAGGGAGTTCCCTTCGACTCCATGGAAACACCCTGTGTTTGCTTTGGTGAGGTAAATGTACAATAGCATGCCAGTGCTTCGATAAATGTCCAACAGGCCGGCTCTTCACTCGGTTTGTGGGAGACGGACTTTGACCTCTCTTACCACACACTGTGTTTTTATATCATCAGACATGATATCAGGCTTTCATCGCAGCTTCAAGTGTCCACAGTTATGTCTCCTTTATAGTCTCCACATTCATGTCTTTAATATAATCTCCACATTTATGTTTGAAGTGTCTTCTCCAAATCAATGCCCTTATTTTAGTCTCTATGTCCATGTGTTTAGTTTAGTTTCTACATTGTTGTAATTTTAGTCTCCATATTAATGTCTTCAGTCTAGTCTCCACCCTAATGTCTTAATAATGACTTAATTTTTTGCTTTTATTGTCCTTGAGTTTTCTTCCCCACCTCTGTTTTTGCCTAGCAGGACTCTGTAGCAAGCATCTGTGGCTCCCTCTGCTGGTGGGTCAGGGTTGGTGTGTGGAAGTGAAGAAGGCTTCATGGTAGCACATAATTGTAATCTTAGTCTGTTATGGATACTGTTAGATAGCACATGCAGGAGATGGTGGGTTTTGAGGGTTTCCTGGATATATAGGGGAAGTCCAGGGGGGATAACTGAGTTGCGGTGGGTATCCCTATATAGTCATGGGCCCTATGGCTAGGACATGAATTTTTGCCTATATCTCACTGGCCCACAACGGACAGCATAGTCAAAGTACTCCTGGTCAAACATGGGGACGTTCTTCAGCTCCACAGTAAGGTCGTAGTCTTAGTGTAGTCCTCCCTGAGTATGGTTATGTTACTGTTCATCCAGGCTTTGTGTTGTGTCAAACCAGATTGTGTGTTGTGTTGTGGGGCAAAGATGGTTTTATGAAGGAGAACAGATGATAGACCTTATTATTCCCTGTGGAAAAGGGCCTTTAGTGATGGAGTAATTGACGTTAACAGACTGATGAAAGGCTGGTATAATGAAGCCTTTCTTTGTTCAGAGTAGGAGATGTGGTTGAATGTTATGTGAGCTGAGCGTATTGACGGTCAGTTCTTTGGCTTCATTAGTGCAATGATCATGTCAGATTGTAACTTCTGTCAAACTGAGTCATTAAGGGGCATTAACCAGTTGTGTGTTGGTGATGCCATCTCAGGGGATGTCATCATAGTCACCAAGGCCAGGGGTCCCAGCCCTAAACTACCACGAAGCATCCAAGACTCACTCAAAGAAATTGAGTGCAGTTATATCAGCAAAGGGTACACTGTAAAAAAGGCTAGTTGTTTTAACTTAAAAAAGTTAGTTAAAACTGTTGTTTAGAGAAGTTTAATTACTGTGTTGGCATAAAAAAATACTATTGGAATTGGATTGCTATTAGAAGTTTGTTAATCTAAACAATTCCAAGTTCGAGCTGACTTAATAGCAAATTTATTGAACTCAAGAAGTTCACTTGATCTGAACCGTTCTTATTTCAACTGAACTTAAATTTCTAAATTCAGACAACTTAAAATTTGAAGGCAGCCCTGACACTAACCTTTTTAAGTTAAAACAAATAGCTTTTTTTTACAGTATAGTGTTAGTAGAACTTTGGAAATGCTCTTAGTGTTGTTGAATGCAATTCTTTGTGTAGCAGCATAGGAGTACATCCATATCTCCCTATGCAGCGTGTGTTTCACTTAGAGCTCACTGCTGGCCAATCATTGTGTAGGGGGAGAGGATTTAAGCAGCGATCCTCCCCGTTTCTTTTTTTGCACTTCCGTCTGTGTACTCCGGGGTCGAGCGTTTGACTGAGACAGAGGCCCAATCCCAATGTCCACCCTCACACACTCACTGACTTTGAGCCCTCACAGACTCCCGCAGAGTCTGTGAGGGCCTAGGGCTGTCCCACTGCCAAATCACAAAGTGTGTGAGGGATCTCCCGCTGACTTTTTGAGCCCTTCATGCGCCCTTTCCGTGAGTGGGCATCAATGCAGACTTACCGTGAGGGAATTACCCAGAGTTCATCGCGTTGTGACGTGTGGCAAGAGTCTCCTGGAGCAACCAGCTGGCAGTCGCTAAAATATGAAATCCCAGTCACCCTTAAAAGTTCACAATTGTGTTTGAATAGATTACTTTAGATTTGATAGTACTTTATTAATGCCTTGGAGAAAAACTCAACCAGGGACAAAGATATATTAGAAGGAAAGATAGACCAAAATCAAACTATTAATTAAAATACATAAATATAAATAAAATAAAAATATTAAAATAAAATTAGAAATAAAAATAATGCACTTATGTTCTCTTGACATTAGTGAAATGGGGAGGAGATCATACAATATTCATCACAAATCATATTGTATGTGTAGTTAATAAGCAAACAATCTACCAATAAACATGAGGAAACTCTACCACTCATTTTAAAAATCCAATTTATTGTTAATTTGTTATACTTATTTGTATTTGAGCTGTTGAGGTAACAAAGCACCTTTGTTTCCCATCGAGAATGTTTGTTTATTATATTTTGCAAAAATAAAATGAAGTTTACTGTTAAATTAAAAAAGGAATAATAAATCAAACTTTTCAAGATGTTGCTAGGTTTGGAGTCATGAGAGACGCAGCGTTTTGTTACTATGCTATTGAAACTATTTGCCATTTGTTTTTTGAATGTTTATATAGCTGTGCATTTTGGTCAGGTGTAGAGCAACTCTTTAATGCACAAACAAGGTCCACAGTTCAACTTAAAGAAAAGGACGTTTTATACTTTTATGAGTGAAAATAGAAAATGTCAGAAGATTTATTTTCTTTATTTAGTTATACTACAATATTGTATATGGGAAATGTTAAATTTATGTAAGTGTAAATGGACAAAAAAATACCAAAAAACAAAACTCTGAACATTATGGAATCATTAAGTCTGATCATTTTATAGACGCTTCTTGTACTTTTGTATGCATATGTATATATACATATAAATGTTTATAATGTAAAGTTTCTATATACGTGGTGTTGAAAATCTTTGCATATTGGTGTATGTGTTTCACATAAATTAAAAAAAATGTTAAAAGTAAAAAAAAGGTGGCAGTTAATGTTATCTCTTTCATGATTGCTGTCAATAAAAACAAAGGGCTGTCCCATTTCTGTCTATAGCACTTCAAGCCCTTGCAGCCTCATGCACTCAATCACTTTCCAGGTTCAGGGACTTAAGTCAATGAGGGCTCAGGGTTTAGGGAGGAGATTGAGATTCAGCCAGAGTGATCGGTGTGCTGCTGGGGCATACGTGTCTGTCTGCGTCGTATTGTGGTGAGACGCCCGTAGCTCTCTCTCTCCCTCCCTCCTCTCGTGTGCATGTGTGTCTGCTGCTGCTTAGAAGGTGTAATCTGCCTGAATGCCAGCTAACACTGCTCCTGCATGTGACGTGATTGGGTTTTATATCCTTTTTGTTTAGTTACAATTGCATAAGTTTTCCTTTTTCTTTTGTTTAGATTATTTCTATAGGTTTATCTTTTTGGTTTAGGATCATTTTGACTTAGTTATACCTTCTAGCTTAGCTGTCTTATTTGGTTTTGGGTATTTGGTGGTTTTCTTTGAGTAATTTCTTCTTTTGTTTATCATAGGTTGTTTTGCTTGTTTAATTTGTGTGTTTAATGGTTTAACCTTCAAATTAGTTAGTATAATTTTGTTATTTCTGTCTAATTGCTTTATTATTTTGTTTTCGACCCCACTAATTGTTTATTCCCTTTTCAGTTGCTGCGGATCGGTGGTGGTGGTCTGGGTGGCGGTATCCCCTCCTTCTGCGTGCGGTGCTCCCCTGGGATTTGGTTATTGCACAACCCTGAGTGTGTGTCACGTGTGCGTGGGTGCTTTTTGGTTTGTTTTGGTGGATCCCTTCCCCCTTCACTAGCCCATTGTCCACCTGGTAAGCCTCAGCACCTGATTAGGTTTCCCTCTCCCCCTTCTTGTGTGTGTGGTATTTAAAAAAAAGACGTTTAAAACTTGTTAATAAAATCTATTTTTATAATGTGAACCATGTCTGAAGCCTCATGAGCATAATGAACCTGTGTGTGCTTTAAGAGGGAAAAGTAAAAGAAATTGACTCTCTGGGTGAAATTCTCAGGGTGGCGTTGTCTGGTCCTTGAAAATCTCTGGTGTAAGCTAGTATTCCTCCACTCGCTACCACTGCCACATTTGCATAATGTTACTTCCATACTGGACACATATGTAATTGTTATCTTGGCTCATTATAATGAACTGTAATTTTTAATTTATGATTCAGTATTTGGATCCGTATGAATAAGTAAGGAACAGCATCATGAACAGTTAAGGATCCTCTAATTGGACTGTTTGCTTTTAATACGACCTGATGTTTATTTTCAGGGTGGTTAATTATGGACTACTCTGCCAGTTAAGTTTTAAAGAGTCTTTCTGTTGGGGCACTTCAGTTTGTCTTTGCCAAACACGACCTTGGTTTGGTTATACTTGCAGCCTCTTCTATCCAATACTTTACCGAAGATGAACCCACTTTGTGTATGGATCATACTCTTGTCAGGATTCAAGGACTGCTTTTGGACCAGGCACTGAGATACCATACAGAGGTCTTCTACATCAGTGTGATAGAGAAGAGTAAGTGGAGCTTCAAAATGTATCCCTGTAACCTAGATTTGCTATGAATATGACCACAGTTCACATAAATAGCAATGTACATTGAACCATAATACCAATTCCAATGTGCACACACTTTATATCAAGCACTAGTTGCACTATAGTTAATTTGCAAATATTCATTTTAAGCATTCTAAAAAGAAATACCACTTGTATTGTTTATAACTCAAAAATAACATTTGAAATAATTAGAAAGCATTACCTGTATGTAAAATCAATACACATAAATGCATCAAAATCATAAATTAAGTGCTTTAACAGGTTAAACTGACACTTCCAGGAGGTAAAAAAAACATTTGGGATTGAGGCACTACAGAGAGGCACTTTAAAAAGCCATTACAGAAATAATGCCGGCATCGTACTTCCATAGAAATACTTAGAGGACCCCTAGTTTTCCATGTTGTGATTTACATGTTAATTTAAAGAAACAGGTATATTGGTTGTCAAAGAAGCAGGCTAACCACGTTGGCTCAAACAAACAGGTGACTCACGAGGTGCCTATAGCACGAAAGCAGGATTAATGTCCTAGCAGGGTAAATTCAGGGTTAACCCTGATTTATCAACAGCACAAAGCCGGTTCATTTCTTAACGATCGGTAGATCACCATGACTAACTATGGTTATTAACCTGCTCTGAAACAATGGCCTGTCCTCTTCTCCTGAACCCGGTAGACAGAGGCACACAACTCTGGAGATGAGCATTAAGGTGAAAAAGGGTGACCAGAGACCAATCTGGCCCACTAGAGATCAACAAGCTGAAGCTTCAGCTAAATGAGAGGTACCGGTTCAGTCATTTTGCATCCCCCTGTTATATAAACTTCATTTCTATAGCCCCTTTCATACATTCAAATGCAACATAAAGTGCTTGACAAATAGTAGAGATGTAGTGCTAACCCTAACCCAAACAGCACAATATTCTATCATTTCAATCCTACACTTTTTGTGTTTGAGGGCTTTTTTCTTTAACCCTTTCATGCATGGTGTCCACTACAGTAGACAGACATTTGGAATAATTTTACACCCTTTAGTTTGCAGCCTCATGTCAAACAACAAGGTGGAAATTCCCAAACCCTTGTGTCATATTTAAAAATATTACTTTTTCACATTTTTACCATATCAAGATGTTGCATTATAAATCCAATAAAGCTGACAAAGGGTAAATTGCGTATTGTGCTTATGTTCAGATTTCACATAGTTTTTATTTAAAATTTTGATGTAATTCTCAAGGGAATAGTTTGATTAAACAGCATCAATACATATAATTCAGATTTGCTTTATCTTTTATCTACTCTTAATAATATTTTTCAAAAACATGTGTTTCTGGATCTTCACTAAGCTCCACTAAATTACTATTTATACCGTTAAAGTATGATGAAGTGGGCGGATGCATAACTCCCTCCAAATATAAGACTTCAAAAAATTACCATGATTTTTTAACATGTTTGAAAGCAAAATCAAATATTTTAAAAAAGTATTCCTTTGTGATTAAATAATTCATGTCTGAAAGGGTTAAAGAGGAAGGGTGTATTTTAGTCCACCTGCTGATTTTCAAATTGTTAATTTGTGTCAGACATTAATAGGTTCATCAATAGGTTGACATGATTTCATTGTGGTGGTCTTAAATCTTAAATGTTGCAGGACATTGCAAGAAACAGAGCAACTTACCAGACTTAATGATGTTTTTGTATTTATTTTTTTATCTGCTTCCACGACCTTCTCACTCCAGAGGGATTACATCTGGGGGGATGGGATGATCATTGTCAGACACACAATTCATTTGTACAATATATTGTTTCAGAAGTTTCACACATTTACACAGTCCATTATGCATTGCCACACGATTGGCAGCTGCTGTGGTTTTTCCTTTCTCCAAAATACTGGCTTTGTCATCCTCACATCCACACCATCAGACATTGCTCTTCATATGTGAAACAGGGAGCTCTGTCAGTGTATTCCCTGCGTTTCTCAGCATGTTTGCCAGGTCATGATCAGGACTGGACCTTGTTGATAACCTGCTTTGTGCTATTGATTATTCTGATTGCCATTGTTGAGGTTAGTCAAACCGAGATGTGAGTTACCCAGGGAAAGTTGACCGCGCTTTGCACTATAGACCTTGGTTTTCCTAACCCTACAAGTGAACACATACAAATCACTTAATTTCAATCATTATTTATATGAGGAAAAATGGCAAAAATAAGCTTAAACAAACCTGTAGCTCATTTCCCATACAGTCCCACAACTGCTCCCACTCAAACTACTTCTGCTCTGTAGTTTTGTGATGATTGGCAATCCAGCTGAGTGGTGCATTACCACTAACTACTGAACTCAAGTGTGGTTCTGGATTAGACAGTTGATTTTAAAATTCTGTTCATAAGATTTGTTCCTGAAAGAAAATTATCTGTCTTTATTTGTTGTACACCTACTCATACTGAACAACAGCAGCATAATAACCTGATTCAATTGTCTGCGCAACCCAAATAACCACAGAGATCAATCATGATTGGAAATACTGCAAGATTTGGAGACAGGACTAAGTATGAACAGAAATAGGATTTGTTTTGTTTGCTACAATTATCCCAGTTAACTTATTGTAAAATGATTCTAATCGTGCTATCGATGAAAATAGTTGTGGGCAGGACTAACACTTGGCACTACATGACAATAGAAATGTCTATCATTACTTGTAGCAACAGTTTATCAGCCATTCAGTCTTGGTATAGAACCATTTCATAAAAAAAATGTGCACAGATGTTTTTATAAATTGACAGTGGTGTCTTTGTGTATTTTCTTTATCCACTCAGACACCACTGTGTTCCTTCAAAGTTTGTTTGGAGCCTATTGCTATTGGAGCATTTTTTCTTGATTTTATGTAATATGATTTCATGCTATATCTGCTTAGCTGTGTTTTCACATGTGCTATATAAATGAACTGGATTGGATTGAATTGTAGTGAACGTTAGACCAGTTAGCAGCTAGTCACAGGCTTTTACAGACATGGACAAAATGTTGGTACCCTTCCATTAAAGAAAAAAAAAACACAATGATCACTGAAATAACCTGAAACTGACAAACACAATAAAAAAAAAATGACTGAAAATTAATGAAAATCAGTTTTTTTTTAAATTGTGGTCCAACAGAATCAATTTAATAAACAAAATTAGGAAACTGAACTCATCAAAAATGATGGTACCCCTAGAACAGATTGAAATTGATTTGACTCTCCAGGAGCCACCACCTTTTTGCAGTTTAGGGTTTTTCGTGCCCCAATGACCCCAGGAGCTATTTTGTTGGGGGCTCTATTCCTCTGGTAGGGTCACCCGTGCTGAGCTGGTCCCTGGGGAGGGGCCAGACAAAGCATGGTTCTAAGACCCCTATGGGGAGACACAGCAAAGGTTTCTAGTTTCCCTTGTCCGGATGTGGGTTACCCGGGCCCCACCCTGTAGCCAGACCTTGTGCAGGGGCTCGATGGCGAGTGTCTGGTGACTGGGCCTATGGCAACTTGGGACCCCCATCCCATAGGCACACCACCCATGGAATAGCCAAAGTTGTCGGCTGCAGTGTGAGCTGTGTGGCAGCTGAAGGTGAGGAATTCTGATGTCAGGCTGCAGTGGCTAGCTTTTGGGATGTGGAATGTCACTTATCTGGTGCAGAAGAAGCCTGAGCTGGTGCGCAAGGTTGAGTGGTTCCGAGTGGATATAGTCGGACTCACATTGATGCATAGCTTAGGCTCTGGAACCAGTTCTCTTGAGACAGGCTGGATTCTCCTCTACTCTGGAGTTGCCAATGTTAAGAGGCACTACGCAGAGGTAGCAGTACTTATTGCTCCTAGGCTCAGGACCTGTACGTCTGGGTTCACCCCAGTAGACAAGAGGGTGGAGGGACGGAGCCTGATTGTTGTTTGTGCTTATGCACCAAACAGCAATTAAGAGTATCCACTTTTTTTGGACTGCCAAGAGGGGGTGCTGGAGAGAGCCCCTCCTGGGGACTCCCTCGTTCTTCTCTGGGACTTCAATGCACAATGAGACCTTTTGGGGTATGAATGGAAGGAACAACCCCCCCCCCCCCCGATCTGAACCGAGTGGTGCTTTGCTACTGGACTTCTGTGCTTGTTCCAGATTGCCATAACAAACACCATGTTCAAACATAAGGGTGTCAACATGTGTGCTTGCCACCAGGACACCCTGGGACGCAGTTTGAAGATCGACTTTTTAGTTGTCTCATTGGACATGCAGCCACATGTCTTGGACAGTCGGGTGAAGAGAAGAGTGGAGCTGTCCACTGATCCCAATCTGATATGAGATGACTCCCATGGTTGGGGAGGATGCCCGTCAGACCTGGCAGGCCCAAGCATGTTGTGCAGGTCTGCTGGGAATGTTTTGCACTCTTCTTGAACTCAGAAGAGTTTTAACTCCCAGGTTGGGGCCAAGTTCGACCATGTGGCCAGGGAGGCAGGAGACATGGAGTCTGAGTGTTCCGGGCCTATACTGGAGAGGAGGGTCCGCCAGATTGTCAAACCTCAGATTCAAGAGGAGCAATGTAGTTTTCAACCTGTTCATGGAACTGTGGATCAGTACCCTCCAAAGGGTCCTCAAGGGTGCTTGAGAGTTGGCCCAACCAGTCTACATGTATTTTGTGGACTTGCAGAAGGCATTTGACTGTGTCCCTTGTGGAGTCCCATTCCTGTGTATGGTGTTCCAGAAGTATGGGCTGATACGGGCCGTCCGTTCTCTGAATGACTGGTGCCAGAGCCTGGTCTGCATTGCCGGCAGTAAATCAGAATCGTTTCCAGTGAGGGTTGTCCGCTGCCAGAGCTTCCCTTTGTCAATATTTCTGTTCATAACTTTTATGGACAGAATTAGTAGGTGCAGCCAGAACGTTGAGGGGTTCCAGTTTGGTGATCTCAGAATCTGGTCACTGCGTCTTTCAGATGATGTGGTCCTGTTGGCTTCATTGGACTGACCTACAGCTCTCACTCAATTGGTTTACAGCCAAATGTGAAGTGGCTGGGATGAGAATCAGCACTCCCAAATCTGAGTCCATGGTCTCGCCCTAGTGAGGGTCAAGTGCTCCCTCCTGGTTGGGGATGAGTTTCTACCCCAAGTTGAGGAGCTCAAGAGTCTCAGGGATTTTTTTCACAAGCAGAGGAAGGAATTGGGTGATGGACAGGTGAACTAGTGCGGCATTGGTAGTGATACAGACTGCACTGGTCTGTCATGGTAATGAGGGAACTGAGCCAAAAGGTGAAGCTTCCGATGTACAGCTCGATCTACATACCTTTCCCCTCACACGCCCATGAGCTCTGGGTAGTGACCTGGGTAATGGTATACATTTCCTGAAACAGAATAAACAAGAACTTGGTTCCAAGCGCCCAAAATGAGTTTCCTTCACAGGTGGCCAGGCTTGTCTAAAGAGACAGAATCAGAAGCTTAGTCATCTGGTAGGTGCTTGTAGTAGAGCCACAGCTCCTCTGCATTTGGAGGAGCCAGATGAGGTGGCTTGGACCTCTACCTAGGATGCCTCCTGGGTACCTTCCTGGTCAGGTGGTTCAGACATATCCTACTGGTAGGCCAGGGAAAGGGAAGTCTGTGCTTCCCTGCTTAGGCTACTGCCCCTGGACCCGACCACGGATAAGTGAGAGAAGATGGGTGAATGGATTGATGGCTTGACATATGGACATGTCAGACTAAGGTGTGTCCTGTAATAAGCATCACGTGTCTTAAAACTTGTAATCAGTCAGTCTGCCTATTTAAAGGCTGAAAGTCGTCACTGTGCTGTTTGATATCATGGTGTGTACCACACTGAACATGGACCACAGAAAGCTAAGGAGAGTTGTCTGAGGAGATTAGAAAGAAAATTATAGACAAGCATGTTAAAGGTAAAGGCTATAAGACCATCTCCAAGCAGCTTGATGTTCCTGTGACTACAGTTGCACAGATTATTCAGAAGTTCAAGGTCCACAGGACTGTAGCCAAGCTCCCTGGATGTGGCTGCAAGAAAAAAGTTGATGACAAATAGAAGAGACAGATAATACAAATGGCAAACAAAGAGACCAGAACAACTTCCAAAGAGATTAGAGGTGAACTCTAAGGTCAAGGTACATCACTATCAGATCACACCATCCATCACTGTTAGGACTAAAGTGGACTTAATGGAGGACATCACTGTTGAAAGGAAATAATAAAAATGTCAGCTTCTGGGAGAATGTCCTTTGGAGAGATGAGACAAAACTGGAGCTTTGTGGCTTGGTCTCAGCCACAGGTCATGGGTCCTCCAACGGGATAATGACCCAAACACACGGCTAAAAACACCCATGAAAGCAATGTCTGATTTTCATTAATTAATTTTTAGTGTATGTATGCTACTTTATGTATTACTACTTTTGTCAGTTTAAAGTTATTTCAGTGACCATTGAGGGTTTTTGCTTCTTTAATGGAAGGGTGCCTACATTTTTGTCCACATCTGTACTTATCATCAGTGAGAGTTTCACAGATACAGCTTTTTCCAACATTTGTCAGAGTGACAATGCTCAGAAAAGTTATTCTCTTAGTCAAGCAGCAGATCTTGATCAGATCCAGACTCATGTTGGATTGACATAGTTTGTTTTGTTAGACAAAAGATCAAATTGTTTGTTTGGTTGTCCTGCCCTTCTACCTATCTCTTATCATCTGGTCTGTCATTCAACCTGTCCTCTGTCCTCTCTGCAGAACCAAAGACTTCAAGAGCAAAGAGAGAAACCTTGTCATAGACCCTCAGAAGCTCCAGAGTGATCATGCGTTTCGTTAAAATGAAACCCAGAACCATCATCGTCCTTGTGATCCTGCAGGGGGCAGCAGTGGTGCTGCTTGGAAACTGGTACATGGATATTAATCCTGTTTGTCCTGAACGTCCCTCAAAGAATCATAAAGTTCATGTCCTGCTGCTGTCAACCTACCGATCAGGCTCCTCCTTTGTGGGCGAGATGTTTAATCAGCACCCAGACGTTTTCTATCTGATGGAGCCTGCCAACCATGTGTGGGGAGGACTACGCTCAGTGGGTGCCCACCATCTCCGAAAGGCAGTTCAGCATTTTTTACTGAACATATTCAAGTGTGATTTTTCTGTGATGGACTTCTACATGCTCGATCATTCCAAAGTGTCTTCGCTATTTTTTTGGTGGCGAAGTCGAGCGCTGTGCTCGCCACCAGCCTGTACCCTCACGCCACGTAATGAGCTAAGTAATGAAACAGAGTGCATCAGGGTGTGCGGTCAAAAGAAGTTGCATTTGGTACAGGACACATGTAGGACTTACAGCCATGTGGTTTTAAAAGAGGTCAGAGTATTAGATCTTGAATCCCTTTATCCACTCCTACGTGACCCAAGCTTGGATCTACGCATCATTCACCTGGTACGAGACCCCCGAGCTGTTCTTCTATCAAGACAGCGGGTGTCAGTAGAACTTGAGATTGAGGGGAAAATGATTTTAGAACACAAGAACATATCACAGGGTGAGTTTCAGTATGAAGTCATGAAGCAAATTTGCTTAAGCCATGTAAACATCAGTGAGAGGGCCCTCCTCAATCCTCCTCCGTTCCTGAGAGGTTCTTATAAACTGGTTCGTTATGAAGATGTTGCCAGAAACCCAGTTGAGGAGATAAAGCTCCTGTATGACTTTGTTGGTCTGAAGATGACTACAAAGCTGCAGGACTGGATCTACCATTTGACCCATGGAAAAAAGATAGATGGTCATCCCTTCAGCATAGACTCACGTAATGCAGCTAATGTTACGTGGTCTTGGCGTAAAAAGCTGCCACACAACCAAGTGAAACGAGTCCAGGAAGTGTGTAAGGGGTTCATGAAGCTATTTGGATACAAGACAGTTGACAGTGAAGATGAACAGAAAAACTTCCATGTGAACCTTGTCATGCCTCGAGCGATGTCATGAAATCTAAAGAGGAAATATGGAAAATATATTTCAAAGAATTATCAAAAAAGCTAAAAAGACAAAACCAATATTTTTTATAGCAGCATTTGTCTGTAAAGACTTAAAGCTAGGGTTGGCCATTTTGGAAAACTAGCATGAATTTGAAAGTAGCATCTCCACAGGGCTCCGCCTAACCTCCAGCTACTGATCAGGTTTTTACTGACCCCTGTTACTGTGAGCCCTCTACAGACAAACTGCATTGTAGGCTGGCCCAGTGCTGAACTCATGGTGGATCTATGTTGGGTTTATGCATGTATTTTTATATGTATGTAAATATATAATGAAGAGAGTTCTGAGGAAAGTCTTGTTATAAAATGTCACTATATAAAGATTAAATAAACTGTAGAGGGGTGCTGGTTTGGTGGAGTGGTTAGCAACCATGCACATCCCATGTGCATGCTTCTGCCGGTCCCGGTTCAAATCCGGCCTGTAACCAGTTTGCAAGAGTGTCTTCCCCTACTCTCTCATCCCCTTTCACAAGCCTATCCACTGTCTCTCTCCCAGCAAATAAAGGCACAAAATGCCCAAAAAATACATTTCATAAACTGCAGAATTTAAAATGAGAAAATGAAATGCCATAAAATAAACTCAAATTAAGTTCTGAAATGAAAAACTAAAAAAATAATGGTAACAAAGAACAAGAAAGTGGCATGTTCTATTCTGTGGAGGAGCCTGTCAAGTGGTAAATAATAAAAACCATATCAGGGAAGGAAAAGACGGGCAATAAGGGATCTCATTCTGGCAGTCAGTGCAGATTTTAAACATTCTGTATGACACTTTCAGAGTGGGTGAGAAGAGCTGCTGCAGCTCTCTCAAATGTCCAGCAGATGGCAACGTTCATCATCATCCACACAAGATGAGAGGCAGACAGGCAGAGAGCAAAACGCCTTGGTGGTAGAAAACCTGAGCACTGTGATTGGCCCACAGGTCAGGAAATCTTTCACCAGGTACAGACTCAGTCAACAGAACTTGTCCACAGAGAGAGGCCTGTACAGACAGACCTGGCTCCCCAAGAGGACAGACTTTGCCCCCAAGTTGCTTTTCCTTACCGCCTGCCGCCCTGTACCAGGTCCTCGGAGGCACTTGCCTCCCACACTTGCTTCCCCCCCACACGCACACCACACACACATGCACACACACACACATACATATAACTAGACCCAGAGAACATGTCTGATGTCCAAAAAGTCCCATACCTGCTGAGGGAAGAACAACAATGTGCAGCTGCTAAATCCATACACTGTGACAAGAGAAGGACTTGTAAGAGATTTCCATGAATTACAAGCACGAGGATAGACCAGGACCAGAGTCAGGGACCCTCTTATTCACAGTGATTGAGAATGTGTGTGTTCCCAGTCTTTTGACAAGTACTATATGTAGCGTGAGGGGTCAGGTAGGAATGTAATTTTGCTGCAACAATGCCACCTGGGGAATGTTGCCCCCAGGAAATAACTGGAGAAATACATATACTATATGCAGCCATCAATATGTTCCCACTGCAGGAAACTTGCAAAGTGTACTAGACACACCCTGTTGGGGTGGCACAGGCAAGGCGCGGGACAGGTGTGCCTCGCCTGCGCCTGGTCTACGAAATTAGAGCCCTTTATCATTAGACCTGCAGATGTTTTTGTTGTCTGAATGAATTGGAAGGACATGATGAGGGAACATGGTAGGGTACCTGTATAAATATATAACAAGTTTGTAAATGTAATCATTCTGTACATACTGTTTTAAATTATTAAATGCTGAGTATGTCACATAATTTTTCATTCTTTTTTGACATTTGTATTGAAAATTTAATGGGAAAAAATCTTACTGTTAAAGTCAACTGAAAAAGTGAAATAGTGAAGAATGATACATTAAAGGGATAGTTCAGCTTTTATGAAGTGGAATTGTATGAAATTGTATGAGGCCCATATGGTCACTAAGTACATTAGATGCAGTAGAAAGTTCTCTCCTCTCCCTCAGAAAGTCACAATCTGTGAAAGCTTATGACACAGAACCAGTCCCAAACAGAGAAGTATCGTACCAAATCCAAAGGTAATTTTCTCCACCTACAAGAAGTTCCATCAACAATACCTCAGTTTAAGAGTATGCTACCTATATAGGTGTTTGAGTGCATCAACTTTTCAAAAAAATAGAAGTTTTTTCTGGAACTAGGAATATGTGGAACACAAAGAATATATGGCGTGAGTCAGTTAGGCAAAGATAAACATATCTTTGAAAAGGTAATTCACTTAAAAACATGCGTATGTAGTGTACTCTTACGATGTGGTATTGTTTTTGTTTGTTTTTTTCTTGTTGGCAGAGAAAACACTTTTGTACTTGGTACAATACTTCTCTGTTTGGGACTGGTTCTGCATCACAAACTTTTACAAATGGTGTCTTACTGAGGGAGAGGTGAAAACTTTCTACTGAAGCTAATATAATTAGTGATCATATGGAGCTCATACAAGCCCACTTCAAAAATACTTAACTACCTCTTTAAGACACCTTAAGACATCTCAGGACATCTAAAGACATCTTAAGACATCTTCATATTTCAAAGACATCTTAAGACATCTCAAGACATCTAAAGACATCTTAAGACCCATGTCTATAGACACGTCTTATAGACATGCCAAGACGTCTCAAGACATGTGTCTTAAGATTCATCTTGAGAAGTCTTGAGACATATTGATGGCTGGGTATGTATCAGATATGCAACAGTGTGTAATTTTACTGAAAGAGTGCTCAGGGTGCCTGACAGCAGCAATGTATCACCATTAAAGTTGTGTCTCAGCTGTGCCTCTTTCTCCCCATTATCGCCCAGCCCCTTGACCTTTAGCTTCTTCCGATGCAGTTCCTCTTTTTTCTGAATCTGAAGGTCACTGTACAGCTCAGCTTGCCGCATTGTTCGGCAGTGACCAGCAGACTATCGAGGACTAAAAGTGCCAAAATTCAATAAATAAATACATCATTAAATGATTAATTAAATGTGTCATTAATTAAGTAAATGTGCCATTAATTAATTAAATGTGTCATTAAATGTGTCATTAATTCATTAAAATACCAATTAATTTCAGGTAAAAAAACATATCTTATTATTTCACTATTTAATTAATTATTTCATGGTCCTGTGTTGCACTGCTTCATGAATTTATTTTATCTGTCAACCTCGCCAATCAAAGTCAGTGGGCGGATTCTAACACCTGATTGGTTACCTTGTACATCAAGTCAAGTCAAATCGATTCCAGATAATGGATTGACGCAGAGCTTGTGAACATATTCCGATACACTAGGTGGCGCTGTTCAGTTGTGCGTTGCTTTGGACACTCAAGTAAACAAAACTTTATTGGCAACCGCCAAATATCCAGACTCGGTCCCCCATCCTAAATGTTGATGTGGCCTGCGAAGTGCATGACAAAATGTCAAAAACCTGCCCAGAGCTTCTGAGAGAAGCAGCGAATTTGATTGAGGAAGCTCTGAGCAGAACTCCTCCGGCTCCGGCGGCTCAGTCACAGCAGATACCTGCTGCTCAATCACGTACACCTGTCCAAGGTAAGCTAATTAACTTAATGTTAGCCAGGTGTGCCACTAATCAGTGACTCGGGACACATGTGTAGGTTAAGTTATATAACTATTTGGAGTTGGATCAAAAATGTATTTGCGGTAGGCTCATGAGCAAATACATGCCTGCTTCGTGTGTAGACTACATGTTCAGTGTAAATGATGGGAGCTTAAAACTAGTCGCTAATCGGCAAAATAGTGATAGTTAGCAGTTACATGCTAAGATAGAAGTTGAGGCTGTTTTAGCTGACTGGTGACTATTGAGCTGTGACATTTTTCTATGTTGCAGCCGAGGTAGCAAGGCTCTTTGCGCCGTATACACCCCAAAGCAACAGTCCGAAAACCATTGGCAAACTTACCGAACCTTCCGAGCTCCTTCTCCAGGGCTTCATTCTGAATGAATGGAGGGACACCAGATACTGTGATCCGCGTGAACGGCACAGCCAGAGGAGAAACTTGGATAAACTCCTCGTCGATGGTTAATCCATTTTCAATCAATGTAGTCACAAAGCTCTGGTGTTTCAAAAACACAACCACAGCCTTGTTCATACGGGAAGCATACGAGATATTCCCGTGACCTACCTGGTCTCCCACAGCCAGCAGGACCTGCTCCACGGCGGAGGACGGCGGTGGCCCCAGCCTCACACCGTGGCTCAGGGAAGCCGGAGGTGGTGGCGTCTCAGAGGACGCCATCCTCACCACGAGGCACGAAAAACACACCAAAAACAACAAAAACACACTAAACTGTTTGACCAAAGTTATCCCAAATAAATCAAACAATGATCATACAAAAGAGTGACGATAACAAAAGAAAAAAAAAATCTCTATCTATAGATGTATCTATCTATCTAAAGATGTATCAATCTATAGATGTATCTATTTATCCATCCATCTATATATCAATCTATAGATGTATCTATTTATCCATCCATCTATATATCAATCTATAGATGTATCTATTTATCCATCCATCTATATATCAATCTATAGATGTATCAATCT